>JANTPZ010121931.1:0-12259 GCA_025593235.1 Vachellia pachyceras
TGTATGTATGTATGTATGTATGTATGTATGTATGTATGTATGTATGTATGTATGTATCTACATTTACATGAGTTCTTGAATGCTATGTGATTTAAATTATTAGAGTATGTTTCTTCTTTTGCACTTCACTGTCAGAAATTTTTTAGGAGTGAAACAATTCCATCTAATTCAATTTCTCCTAATGATACTGAGGTCAATCAACAATAACAGATTTTTCACAGGCTTTTTTCAGAAAACAGATTTCACAGGCTTCAGGCTAGGTTAGGCCTCATGTAGGCTAGGCACAAGCCTAAATAGGTCAGGATCCTCACCCACCCTCCATTATCTTGCCGTTATCTCCCTTTCTGTTTTCATCTATTGCTTCCGTCAACCAAAATTTCTTGTTATTTGTTGTGCATGTGGGTTCTTCGGTCAGAGCTTCTTGGGGTTGTGTAAAATTGTAGTTTCTTCTTCATTCTTCTCTTTTCTAATTTTTAATTGGACAGCTCTATGACAAAGTTTACAATAGGTGTTTTGGGACTCCTGAACAGGGAAGGAATCTGGAGCTCGGTGGCTGGGTGAAAGTTGGAGTCAATTGGGTGTCTCCTGCTTTAGGTATCTTCATATTTGTCCTTTGGCTACTATTTTCATTATTAATGGTTAGTCATTACATTTTCTTCCCTTGTTTATACTATTGATGGTTAAGGAATTGCAGTGAGAAGTTGATTAGGATAGGCGTCTCATTTTACAAGTTCTTAGTCTGTCTCTGCTACTGTTATTCTGGTCCTCTTTATTCTCCATCTCTTCTCCCATTGCCACAAGCATCTTCTGATCTTGTCTGGTCTTGCAGCTCATGTCCTCCCTTCCTGTGGTCCTCTTCACTCTTTCTCTCTTGTTGTTGCAGCTCAAATTGCCGGGTTCTTGTCTTAGTTGTTGGATATGATTTTATTATCAACTATGAAAATTTCGTTCTGTAGTTTTCAAGTTAATAGGTAACCTAAACACTTTCTCAAAAATTGGTTTTTAAAATTTATTGTTAAATTTGGCAGGTGCTTGGTGAAATTTCTAATAAGAACGAAGTGAGATCTTAAGCTAAAAATGGGAAAGAAAGGAGGAGCAAAAAGATTACCAAATTCAACGACTGTGCCTCACAATCCAATATCATTAAGGGAAGAAGCCACTGGAAAGTTGCCTAAGAAGACAGGCTCAAATGTCAAGTCAATTTTGAAGCTTGAACACTTGAAAAACCTGGCAGTATGGGCTAGCAGTGAGGCTTCAGTACCATCTTTGGGTGCTTTCTATGGGCAATGTTTTGCTAGTGCCGAGGAGGCCATGGGCATACCACCTGATCCTTCTTTAATAACATGTGAAAAGTATGCTCTTCCATGCCTTTTGCTTGCAGAATTGTTTCTCTCTGGTCATTTTTATCATCGTATTTCTATGCTTTTATTTTCTTCGCAGAACATCAATGGAAATTGTAGCATGAGTACATTACGACATATGATCCATATATCATATGTTGTAAGTATGAAGTTTCAAGTTAATTGTGTGGTTTTGCAAAGCCGTGTGTTGTCATAGTACTAGGATTCCCCTGTTCCTATCCCTGTGTGCGCCAGGATGAATTGATAAATACAAAAACTGTATAGGCAAATAGCTGTTATTTCAACTTTAGCCATGATTTGTTCTCAAAGGCATCATGCAATCCTCATAACTAGTCCCACTTACTAGGATAAGGCTTCTGTTGTTTTTGTTTGTATTCTGTTTTTATCAACATTGATGCTTAGCATCCATGTGATGCATTTTTGAAGCATTTGGTTTTTTTATATAATTGAATACCTAAGAAGCCAAGGAACATGAAATAGAACTTTCTGGATGATTGTAGATTAGTTGGAATATCTAAATGGACTTACGGCATGTGCCGTTGGAAGTACACTCATTAATTGTAATGGTGATTTTGAGTTTTATAGTAGCCGCTTTGAAGTATGTGTAGGTTCATGATCATCATTTGAATGCTTTACAGATGTGAAATTGTTCTACATCCAGGCTTTAACTGTACTGTCCGAATTGAGAAGAGAAGAGCAAAGGGCAAGCATAGGCGTAAGAAGTCTGCCAATGTCACTCAAAATAATGTGGTGCACAAGTGCCATTACTGTTCGCATCAGAATCTGAAGAAAGGGACCTTTAAGGGACATATGAAGGGGATATGCCCGTTGAAAGAGAAATCATATAGGGAATCTAAACATCCACAAATACCATCACATGAATCTGGAAAATCAGAAAAGGGAATTATGAACAAAGATGAAGCCAATGAAATAGATATGTTTGATCCACCAGCTGCAGCCACAGACGTTCCCACAAAACGTTGTCATGCAACACCGCCGATTACAAGTTTTAATACTGCTTTGGAAGGAAGTAAAAGAAAGAGAAATAGGTCGGGGTCTAATAAAGCATCAGAACATGCAAACATGTCTGCAAAAAAAGATGCAGAAAAAGCACCTAGCACATTGAGCAAAAGAAGAAGAAAATCTTGGACTAGTTTGAACGAAATTGCTCAGACCAGCGAGCATAATAGCCGCATTGCTAATTTATATATCCCATTCATCTTTTAAATGGGAAGAAAATGTTCCTTATAGAAGAGGTAGCTGTATAATTTTTTTTAGTTTTATTTTTCTTGCTTGATAATAGTCTTTTTTCTTGTGATATTCCTCGTCATGAAAAGAGTTTTTGATGGCTAGATGATGTGTTGATACGCACATAATGTATTTGTACAAACTTCACCATTTTCAATAAATGTGGATGGGATCTATCAATAGCATTACAATGAGAAATCCATAGAAATTATTTGAAAAATAATGTATAGTCAAAGAATTTTAGTAATTGTCTAGGAAATGAATTGCTAAAGGAAAAAAGAAATGATGTGATTTTCAAAGAAATAAATTACTAAACGAAAAATTTTGGAGCAATCCTCTTAAGAATAAAATTAGGGGAATGTGTGTATGAGAGTGCATTAAAAAGAAGTGGTCCTGCAAATCTGTAGTTTGGATAATATCTGAGCTTTGATTTTCACCAACCAACCAATCCCATACCATTTTAGATTGAATCAAGAATACTAACAAATTTTGGCCCAAAAAAAAAAAGAATACTAACCAAAAACGTATTGTCTTTTATAAAAAAAACAAAAGAATAAAAAGTTATAATTTTTCTATATAACTAAAATTAAATGTGATTTCTATTTCGCATTGTTGAACAAAAGTTTTCTATTTCGAAAGGGTTAAAAAGTCGAATCAAAATAAAACTTAATGAGGAGTCCCACATACATTAAGTAAAACTCATTCGACGTTAGAAAATGTGAATTTCATTCAAATGAGGAATAAGAATTAGTCGAACGAATTATAAAATTCAAAATATGATATCTTAAGAGTTTGTACGAATATATTGAAAATGCGGTTTTCATTCTATTGAAACTTAAAATCTAAAATATAATATCTCCAAAAATTTATTTAAAACGTTGAAGATAAGTTTTTTTATTCGAATGAAGAATAAGCTTTATTCAAATGAAAGGTAAAATCCAAATGTGTATTCTCAATACATCCTTTCAAATATATTGAAGATGAAGTGAATAGTGACATGTTACTGTTCTATTCATTTCATCTTTAATACATTCGAATGAATGTGTTGAAAATGAAATGAATAATGCGTTTTTAATTTTTTTTTTAAATTTTTTTTAGGCGTCAGTTATATACCACAACTGACCCAGCATCATTTTCTAATTTTTTTTTAAAATTTATTCTTTTGCTAAGCGTTAGTTGCACACAACACCTTATGCCAAGCATCACCTTTTTTTCACTTTCCTTAAATGTTTTTGGCTAGGAATCCGTGATACATATAGCGGTGGTAATGTGGGCCAACCTGTGGGTTGAGGGGGCGGGTTGTCCCAAGCCCGCTTTTGCCAGCCCACTAACCCATCAAAATATATTTTTTAAAAACATAAACTTCTTTCTTTATCTAATTTTTCCATAAGATTGCATAGTCACGTAAATATATTTCCACCAATAAATTTGTAATAATGACTTTTTTAAGTTTTCCAAAAAATACAAGTATTAATGTTTTGTTATAATTTTAAATATAGTATTATAGAAAGTTGATATGAAAAAAATAAAATATTTTATACTATTTTTGAATGTATTAGTTATTGTTTATCCTAAAAAATAGAATTTAAGACTACTTTTTTCTTTGTAAAAATATTTAGATAATATAAAATATATTTAAAATAAAATAAAAAGGGGTTAGGCGGGCCAGCCACCAACCCGCTGGTTGCGTTAGGAGAGCTTGCCAAGTTTTGGTCGGGTTGGCCCAACCCTCATTACTACCTCTATACACATAACAACTGACGCCTAGCATAACCCTTTTTTATTCTATTTTTTTTCATTTTTGTACAACTGATGCCTCGCATTTTTTAAAAAAAAAAGTTTTATGTAGCTAGGTGTCAGTTGCAAACCACAAATGATGCATAACGCCACTATTCTGATGCAGAACGGGGAAGGGTAAAGGGAGAATATAGGAATAGAAGAGGAAGAGAGGCTAGAGAAAAAGGAGAAGTAGAGAAATTTAGAGAGGCACAAAGATTGATATTTTTTCAAATCAAATAGCTGCTTACAATGAGATATGTGAATAGCCTCACTCAGAACCTAGAACTAATGACAAAGAAATTTCATAACCTTGTTTATGTTGAACATGTTGAGATGGAATGTTGTACTATGTTGGCACTCTATACATCAACATTCCTTAAAACTTATAACTCAAATTGAGAGTTATCTCTTATAGGGTTTCACGGTGGCTCTAGAAACCTAAAGAAAGCTCACAGTAACCTCAGGGAGTTCTGAAAACCCCATGGGGAAACCGTTGCAAATCTCAACTAACCTATGCTAAAATTTTGACTCAGATACAGGATCAAATTATGGAAGTGAAGTTCTAAGATGAATACAACAATAAAGTTAAATAAAAAATAAGAAATAATAAAAATTAATAAGATCAACCATTCCTCTTTTTTCTCCCCTTTTTGCCCTTTTTCACCTTTTCCTTAAAATAAAGGGATAGACCAAAAAGATAAAAAGCTACTCAAATAATATATCAAATATGAGCCTAAAATTAAAAATTTTACCCTATTGTTGCAGAACGGGAAAAGGGAAAGGGAGAATATATAGGAACAGAGGAAGAAGAGAGACTGGAGATAAAAGAGAAGAAGCAGAGAGACTCAGAGATGCAAAAAAGTGTGAGGGCTGCTTACAATGAGATATGTGAGGGCTATTTATAACTTCACTCATACCCTAGAACTAATGACAAGGAAATCAAATACAATAATTAAAATATTACCAAATCAAATCAAAGTAAATAATTAAATCTCAAATCAAATCCGTGATATTAAGATATTGTCAAATCATATCAAAATAAATGCTAATCAAATCAAATTGATTCCCATCAAATATGATTGTCTTCAAATCTTTGTGGAATCCTAATTAATCGTTTATGATTTCCAGCATATTGATTTTATCTTTAACACATTCAAATAAATATGTTGAACATTGAATGTGTTAAAGACATCACATTATGAATTTTAAGTTTTATTCAAATAATTCTTATTCCTCACTTGAATAAAACTCTTATCTTCCAACATATTTGAAGAAATTTTGAAGATATCACATTTTAAATTTTATAATGCATTCAAATAATTGTTATTTCTCGTTCGAATAAAACTCAAATTTTCTTATGCTCAATGAGTTTTACTGTGTGGCCAATAACTTGTGCTTTTTTTTTTAAATTACCACTACGTAGGTCATCCTCAAGTTTAAATTCTTCCTCATTCAAAAGAATACAAAAATCATTGGCTATGGTTTTAGGACTCTCCAAGTTCAAATTTATCCCAAATAAAAATATTACAGATAAATACATTTATTTCAACCTTTTTAAAATGTGTAAAAACAATACAACATAGCATTAGAAGACTCTAAAATAGTTTTTATTTAACCTCCAAAATATACCAATAATATGTCCAGATGAAGTTCTTGAATTTAGGCATTTTTTAAAAAACAAGGCCTTTGGAGCTCAAACGCGCCTCACATTCCTCAAGAAGGGGAAGGAATTGAAAACAAATTCTGAGAAAATTAAAAATTCCTTTTTTGTCCAACATGAATTGGTCCAGTCGTTCTTCGCCCATTCCTCTTTTCCAGATGATCCAAAAAAGCGGCCCATTTTCTTTGATAGGTAATCTTTTATTATTGTGTCTGGCCTAAAACAGTTTTTTTTCTATTTTCTTAAACACAAAGATAGCCTAATTTTCTTTGGGCCCAAAAATTATTTTTTAGCCCAATCTTTGGTGCATCTACAAAACGCAGCATTCTGGTTTTATTAAAATATGAACTACTAAAACAGCACCATTTTGCATCTAGAGGGTTGTCTTCAACCTCCAGTCGGGTCACACCATATCCGGATGGACCAACAGGTCGGGTTCGCCGAACTGACAACTTCTCTCCTTCATAAATTAGCCACGCGATTACGTTTTAGGCATTCTTGGTGTCAGTTTCTTTGTTTTTCTAACTCTACACAATGAGGCTACTTTTGTGCACTAAAAAAATTGTTTTTCAGTAACAATCTCAAAATGAAAAAAAATTGTTCTACACGACATATCACAGTATTTCCTTCACTGTTTTTCTCTTGTTTTTGGGTTCCACTATCATATCATGGGCTTTCCTATTTCACACACACTTATAATAGTTTCATGGCCTACATATTACTCTTTCTCGTAGTTTAATCTCAAATAGGTAAACAGATTGAACAAATATTTTGCTTTAAAATCTACTGCAAGCAAATGTAAAAGCATATGAGAGCAACAATGATTTTTGGAACTACCAAGCGAATGATGAATTACACCAGAGGAAAAATGTCGTCAATATAAGCTCTGATACCACTGTGGAATTTCAGGCGTACCTAGAATCCATCAACTCATTGAGTACCCACACAAGAATTGAAGCACTAATATAGACTCCGATTACTTTACACAATAAAGACACCCAAGGAGAGGAGAAGAGAGAATGCTTAGAGAAAAAACCAGAGATATTCCATCAGGGAGTTATGTTTTTTCTGTATGTTCAAAAATTGAATCCCTCTCCCCCATATATTGGCTACGTTTGGATAGCCCGTTGGGAAAACGGACACAGATTCCGAGGTAGTTTATGTGAGATGAAAAGTGTCTCGGTAAACGCATCCGTTGGAAAAAATGGTAAAACAAACGGAGCCATTACGTATCAGAAGCTAATAAAATTTGAAATTCAAAACATAGAGAGAGAATTACCTCCATCGACCCATGTTATTTCTCTATTTGTATTTTTTGGGCCAATCCAAATGGGTTTGGGTCCTAATTCACAAATGGTGGACTTGTATATTCCAACATATGTATTCAATAAGAGGTGGATCAATAATAGTTTATTTTCCTTGCAATCTTCAGGTCCATGTTTGAAGGTTTTCAATTTATTTATCTAATACACGTCTAGACATTGCGTGTGCTTGCTGTAAGAGTTATGAGAAAATTGGCACAAGAACCTGTTGGGATTAGAATACATGCATGGGAAGAAACAGATTTCGAAAAATATTTCCAATCCCTTGTTGGATCTATCAAAGGCATTTAGACAGAGTGGTTATGTCATTACCTGTTTGCAGAATTCGAATTCACACCTTTCTTGGTCGTTTGGATCTTTTTCCTATTTCCAACGTCCACAGCCTTATCAAGCTTTTCTCCATTCTTGATTTCAATCTCAAGGAGTCGACATTTCTGATCATCTCCCTCTACTGGGATCCATTCGAACAGCTCCCAACAACAGTAGCATACTAGGGCCTTTCATATTTCACAATCTCTATAGGGTTTATGTGGATAACAATCCAAAATTCGTACTCCAACCTCATGGCTCATGAGTTCTCTATTTATAGAACTCATGTGGGGTGCATTAAAAATATAAGATTAATCTTTTATTAATCTTGAAAAATCCGAATTTGGATAAAGATATTTAAAATTAATCTTGATTAATCTTAAAATTCAAATTTGAAAAGATATTTAAGATTAATCTTTATTAATCTTGAAATTAGAATTTCAAAAGATATTCAAAATTAATCTTTATTAATCTTGAAATTTGAATTTAAAAGGATATTTATTAGTCTTTATTAATCTTGATATTCAAATTCTAAAATTCAAATTTGGATTAATCTTGTTTGATCAAATCATATCTATTTAATAGAAATAATGAGTCAATCGATTTAATTAATCTTTATAAATTAAATCTGAAAATCAATGTTAGTTATTTAATTTATCAAATAAATTAAACATTAAAACTAACATATTAAGATTAATGATATTATCGATATAATATTATTATTCAAATTTATATATATATTTTAAAAAACCCCAGAATATTAAAGCTCGTGTTAAGCTATTTTTGCGTGTAACCTTGTAGGCCAATATGAAGTTGGCAGGAGGCTAAACTAAGTATTAGCCCATAAATTGCAAATGGCCTCTAGCAAAACATTGCAACTACCCAATTCATACGAGGATTGCTAACACAATACAACCTGTCATGTAATCATGTCGCCTTCCTTTTGTCACACGATATCTCGGTCAAGGATGAGTCATGCTACAGTATGGCTATACATTTCTCAAACTCACTCATGGAGGGGCTTAGTGATATCTCTCTATTAACGCAAGGGATAAATCCTGTCTGACTATTCACATTCCTTCACATAGAAAAACCTTAAACCCGATTATAATCTTTATCATTACTCGGTCAAAGGTGACTTTTGACTAAGTCAAAACTCAACGACTCTTATATAGGAATCCATGATGATCTCAGGTCAAAGGTATATGAGATTACATATGAGATAAGCTTATGACATGATCAATGCAGTTTTCTTATAGTGGGTCGATCCAACATCTTGTACTTTCACAAGTGCCTAAAACTTTAATTTGTATTTCCATACTTTATCAAAGTCATACTAGTCTTATTTCATCTTTACTCCCGCATAGACAACCGACTAGAAACATTTAGAACAATATTCATAATTTATCCATGAATGCGATCATCACAATAAATATGCAAAAATTATGATAATTAAATGAAAAAAATACATTAGCAAGGGTTACCACCATCATTCCTGAGGGTCAAGGTTCGAACCCTGGAGAGTGACAGCCATGATAATTAATGCAACCTTAAAGAGGTTGTCCCATCAATACCTCGCTACCACGGTAAGGTCTCCTCGTGGGGGTCCGGATTAGTCTGGGGCGGGCAATGAACCCAGGATACCGGATGGTTTATACAAAAAAAATATTGGTGAATATATTTGTTTAGTACAATATTAAAACAATATCTTAAACATTCTAAGAATAATATGCTCCATGGATTTTATAAAATACTAAATTTAAAAAAATAAATTAATAAATAAAATACAAAATATATAAAAAACTAATCAATCTTCGTAGGCTGCCTCTAGGTAAATAAACTCCTGGTTGATCCTTTTAACCGGTGGATCGATCTCTCTCTCTCTCTCACACCACCTTTGACTGTGTTGATTGATTGCAGATGATTATTGACTCGTTTGATATTTTATTATATCATCTTCAATCCTTTTAGTTGTGACCACACTCTCTCTCTCACGCACTCTCTCACGCACACGATCCTTTGATTGCAGATGATTATTGACTCATTTGATTCTTATTATATCATCTTCCATCTTAATTGTGAGTTGGAAAATTTCATTATGCCCCTAAAGTTTTGGTTTTCAGTTACCCTCACAAATCTGTGATTGCCCCATTTATGATTTTGCATAATGTTGTGATGGGAACAATCTTTAAGAATTGACGTTTGTTTTAATTTGTTAGGAACTTGTCTAGTTAACATTTCAGAAGTGGCATTCGTAAGGATATATAAGGAAATTACATGTTATTGAATGGGACAAGTGTTGGTTAAAACAAATAAAGTCTTTGAGAATTATAAATAATTGATTAAATTATTCTTTTAGTCCTTTATGTTTGTATCAGGTTTCACTTTAATCCTTTAAGCTTAAAAAGTGCACTTTCATCCTACAAACTTAACACAGTTAGTATCTCCTAACGGAAATTGCTAATAATTTTTCCCCTATTTTTGCATTTCTAATAATTTAGCCTCTATTAATAAGGGCTGGAGAAAAAACTTTCCAATTATGAATCTTGAATAGAATCAATAGGCGATGCTTGGTTACATTTTAGAATATGGTATGTGCGTGTTTGAAAATTCACCAGGAGAGATGAGTAGTGTATTCCAATGTATAGACTTCTTTATTAGTTATTATATGTATTTTTTTTTATCAAAATATATAATTCTATAGTTTTATCAAACAAAACAATGAGATATCTTTCTTCTACCAATCTACATTCTGAATATTTTCCCCCTTTCATGTATGTAATTTTCTTTATACTTGCATGCTCAAATTCAAAACTTGAAGTAATCATAATTATTTTTATTAGGAAGAACATTTTTACGAAATGCATATATTTTTTATTGGAAGGGTTATAAATAGTTATGTACTTTTGTAGTGTCATATCATTCATATTTTACCCAATGAAAATGTTCTAAGTGTCATCTATTATGGATCTTACATCTTATAAATTTCTCCCAATCATTTCTCTTTCTCCACAATCCATTATAATAGATATTTATTATAAAAAAGAGAAATAATTATAAAAAATTTATAGTATACATGATCCAAAATAAGAGTCATTTAAAATATTTTTATTAAATAGAATATAGATGACGTGAAACTCTAAAATTATAGAAGTATTTGTCTGTAAGGGTAGGTGGTGATAATACGAAGTTATAAATTACATTAAATTCATAAATTTCCACTTGCAGGCGTTGACTGGCATACTTTAATGACCCCATTGTCGTTTTAGCCCTTCACAACTTTTTGCAAATTTTTAAAACCAAACAAACTTAAATTTTAATTATAGAAGGAACTTTAAAAAAATAAATAGCTTTTCTAAATAATCAATTTCAGGCTTTACAACCAGATAAAAGGCTTATTTGGTTAGCCTGTTTGGACAACCAAAATCCATTCCTACACTTACTGAGACAAAATTCTTCTCATATATTTATCTTAGAATCTGTGTCCATTTTCCTAACGGGTTATCCAAACTATCCCAAAATAAATTCTGCATTGTTGAACCAAATCCAATAAAAAGGTACCATTTATTTATTTATTCATTTTTAATGTTACTGTTAGGTAGGAATTGGGAATAGAGCAATACACTGCCATATGATTTGGCAATTGAAAAGGATGTCTCAGTTTGGTACGTTGGTGGGTCCACTTAAAATTAAATTTATTTAAATATTTTTTGAGTGAAAAAATTATTGAAATTTAATCTTTTAACTACACCCTTACACTCTCTCGCAGAACGTGTCCTAATTTTCTCATTATTCATTGAATATCGAGATTCGTTCGATTAATTCAAGCTAATTTAATTTTTAAATTTAGAAACTAATTCTAAGTAATCAAGTTAAATTAAATTAATATGAACTAATGATCATCCATAAAGTCCGGAGAAGAGCATTGTTAATTAAAAAGTGAATAAAAATAAATTAATTATTTTTATTAATTAATAATCTAAAGTAGTTTTTCACTTTAAAATTCAAATTAGTTTGAATTAATGCAAGTGAATCTTGATTATTTTATGATTAAATAATGGAAAATGAGAGGATTTAGTTGGAGAGAATGTATCGGGTTTTACTTAGAGATAATTTAATATTTTTAAATTTATATTTTGACATTTGGTCCCTGTGAATAATTTCATTTTTTCAAGATTATATCCAATAAATATTATTTTCATGAGCTCCTTAAATCTTATTTTCCTTTTTTATTATTTTTATAATTGTATATTATTCTTCTAGTTGAACTAATCTCCAATCATTATTAATTTTTAAGGTAATTTATTTCATTTAAAATAAAAATATTAGCACATAAAAATAATAACAATTTTAGTTATTTATTTTTAAAAATTATACATTAATATTTCCCCCCTAAAAAAGCTTTATGTTATAAATATTATTAAATAAGTGGATGACCATTGACTCTTCACATTCCTCATCATAAATACTGTTCATAAATGGTTACAGAGAAACGAGTAGTTATTCAATGTACGAAGAGTTACAATTAATATCTGTATTAATTGTACTATTAATTGTTATCCGAAGTCCCAACTCCTACT
>JANTPZ010121942.1:0-20941 GCA_025593235.1 Vachellia pachyceras
CTTAAATTCAAAAAAGCAGCAAGAGTGGTCAAAACAATCTTGACTTTATTTATACTTTAAATTACAATAGAGGAAAAACCTTTAAACGATCGTAAATAGCTTGAAGTGTAACGACCTATGATAGAAGGGTTGTTAGAAAAGAAAACGTGCCAATCCGGCAAACAAAGCAAAAAGAAGGGCTCCTACATAATAAAAGCTAGCTTTTCTTAGTGAAACTGCTTACTTCAAGTATAGATGGAAGACCTTTTACTAGTAAAAGACTAGGACGAAGGCGCACCGCCCTAAGAGCAATAGGCTTTTCGGTCCTCATTCCCCGATCCGATAAAAGAAGGCTCATCAAGGCAGGAAGAGCCCGAGAATAATGGAAAAAGCAAGAGGGAACGAAAGAATGAACAATTTGAAATATCATATAAGAACTAATTGAAATATCATATAAGAACTAATTGAAATATCATATAAGAACTAACCTGCATCCTATCTTTTTCTGTCACCTGCGATCCGCTTGAGGGATTCAAAAAGGTACTGTTCTCCGATCGTTGATTGCATCCTTTGTCGATTTACTGAAATGGCCGATTCGGCTCAAGCTCTTTAAAACCCTATAAAACTATTTAAAGTCTTATCTTAGGCTGTGACAAATACGGTAGAAGGCTAAAGGGAGCTCGGATCTATGTCTAAAGCACGAAGGGTCGACAAAGGACAGATGTTGAGATTCGGTGTCGATGAGGACTGGCGAGATAGCGCTATTGCCGATATAGGCAACGACCTTTATGTGAGAAGACCTTCGGGTAAGTCGTTGCCCGATAAAGAGATAGCCATGGGAGCCGTGAAAGTTCCAACAACATTCTCTCAAGGGCACGAGACAAGAATTTCATTTATATACCTGTTTGTTATAATATAGTCCACCAGGGAATACCTTTGGAAACTCCATATCGAACTCGGTCAATGCGAAATTGAGTAGTACGCTTGTTAAAAGTCCTAAAGGCGGGATACCGTTCCCCCAAATCTAACTGAGGTCTTTTCCACTTGGATCCAAGATAGGCGAGTACAGAAATGCTACAATGAATTCCATAACGTCACTATCTATAACTATTGAAGAAAGCTTCATCAATAGAGTAGTGTGAGAGATGGTCATCAATAATCTTGTTAAATCCATTTTTAAAAAGATACTTTATTATTTCTCAAAACTGATTTATAAAAGTCCTTGTGATCTGTGCGAAAACCAAAGGATTTATCCGACTAAGCTTAGCCTTCCCTTTGAATCTCCCCTGCTTTCGAATTCATCTACTCAGATGACGTCCCAGGTGTTTAACGTGGCAATTTGGCTGCCGATTCGGATGAATGTGTTCCGAGGCAAGGTCAAGGTATTCGCATTCGGGGGGCGAGGGTAGGTGGTTTGCTCATAAGTCTGTCTTTCTTTAAATAAGCCAAGCAAAGGAAGCAAGGGTAAGAATTCATTCCTCTTCGTCCGTTGCCGAAAGTCCCTTTCGTTCCCCGATAGAATATGTAGCTATTTCACTTGTTGTTGGAACTAGATAAAGCTAGTCAGAATCAATTGGCAAGAGGTCAACGATTCCGCTTAAACAATCCCTCTCAAGGTGGATGAACAGATAATGACTTTTTATACCGGAACGAATGGTTCTTTTGATTCATTAGAAATTGAACAAGTAAGGAAATTTTTCGGTGACTTAAGAAAAAAGCCTCTAATAAAGTCAATAAAGTTGAAAGGCACTCTGGGGAATGAGACTAGGAAAGAAGACTTTTCACTATGCAAGCATTGTCTTCCTCTAAACCTTTGCTTTGACTGAAGGAAGGTGCCTCAGGATTGAGAAAGAGATGGATCATATCCAGGGAATCTTAAATGAAATCATTTAGACATATGGCGGCTTTCGGTATTCGAATTGTCCTCAGGATAGGGGTATGACTTCATCAAAATCTACAGCAAAGGAGTCAAAGCTTTCTCGCCCTCAAAAGAGACTGCAGCAAAGGCTAAGCCCATTTCAATACCTTGAACATAGGCTTACCTTATCAAACTTGATATCGAAATGGCCTCAATTTGGGATATTAAGGGACCTATTCGAAAAGTCACCCATGGATCTGCTTAAGTAAGCCCCAGCCATAGCTGCTAATGTTTTAGCTTCCTCTACAGTCTCGTTTCGGCTTGCAAAGCCTGACTTTAAGACTTTAATCGGTAAGATACTATTTCATCAACTCCTTCTGAGTCAATGCCATTGAAAGGTAAGAAAGAAAAGAAGTTTCCGATTCCTTGTTCTATTTTGAGTTACACGGGAGACCTGATACAGAGTTGAAAGCAAGGAAGAAGAAGACCAATAGAAGGCCATTTCCCCTCAGCCATAAAGTCTCTAGAAATTCACTTTGAGTACACGGAAGTTGCCCCTTTTCATTTTGGATTGCTTCTGTCTTTCCATACCATTCATTTTCTCATTTATTTTCTTGTGTTGTGGAATCCCCTTGATCGTTTTTTGTGATGATCAAGGGGATGAACAAATCTGTTCGGCATAAAGTCTCTAGATAGCTTCTTAGCGCTTAGCTACTTTATCAGCTATAGTAAATGCCTTATAATATAATCTCTTTACCAGGGCTTAGTCTCTTTCCCCGTAAGCCTTATATTCAGTCAAGTCTTCAATGCCTTCAGCCTAAGATGAAGTTGAAAGCAAGGGAAGAAAGGCTAGGAAGTCTGACAGGCTTAGAGCCCGAGATCAGTCTTTCTCTTTTCTTGTTACAGGCCCTTCTGAATGAGAAGCCGGAGATTCATCTTGATATTTAGTTAGAGGGGAAATAGTTAGGAAAGAAACTTATCATTTTGCCTTCCCCCCGTAAGTCACTTCACTAGACTTGAGGAAAGAAGGCTAGAGCACTACGAAGTCAGCAGCAGGAAACCAGCAAGCTTCCTAGTTAGAGTTACTTACGAAGGCAGAGCAAAACAAGTCATTCTATCTTAGCGCAAGAGCCCTAACGTGGAATCTATTCCTATTTCCGGTGATTCACTTCCTAAACCCTCTGATTCACCCGGAAGAAGCCTCAGCGTCAATCTCAAATGAAAGGTTTCGACTCCTATTTGCTTTGCTGTCTTTCCTCTTTCGCATGTTGCTGAGATTCCTCTCATGTCAGCTCAACACTTCGCTCCCAGATGCAGGTAAACTAGCTAAAGGATAGGTTGTTTAAGAGATCTCCGTACAGCACTGAATGCTTTGTAAGAATCTCTATCTTATAGATACTTGCTTAATCGCTCGTTTGCTTCGCTTGGCACCCGGAGATATAAGCGTAGCGCAGGATGGACAAAATACGAATTCTTGAGTATACTTTGTTTGGGTTAGACGAAGTCCAGAGGTGGAGCGAGATACCTCCATGCCAAGAAAGTAATGCAGCGGATGAAAGAGAGAAATTGGTTGCTTACCGGGGTATTGGAATGGATTTACAGGTAACTTTACCCTAGTGTACACAGACGACTTTCTAAAGCTTCAATAAGCCCGGACCTTGCATTCGACTTTATGGTACGCCTAAGGAAGGTATTTCAACTGCCTTTACTCCATTTGAAGATTAAGTAAGGTCTAAGATAAAGATATAGGAATGTCATCCTTTACTAGCAGCTTTTGCGCTAAGATCTCAATAGGACGGGAATAAGGCACAAAAAGATAAATAGGATCTTAATGCTCCAGCTTTCCTCAAACAAATGACTTCTTGCTTTAACTCCTAAGTCCCCCCTAACTAGTGTGTTTTAATTAGCAATTTGCGAGCTCTTTCTGCTTTCTTACTTCCTACTTTACTACCTGATCTGGGGAAGCTAGATCCTTCTCTGTTTCGTAGTGCTAATCCATAATCATATACTAGGAAACTTCCTTACCCTTCAATTCATACATCCAGACTGGACTACTTTCTCATAGTAAGCAAGATAAAGAGTCAAAACAAATCCATCTTACTCCAAAGAGGCAGGACTCGGCCGAGAAGATATGGGAATAGGAAGATCAGCCTAAAGAAGACTCCCAGAGGTTTCGGGCGCGAAGAGCCTAGGGCATTTCCGAATCTTCAATTATAAGGCCTTGGATTCACCTCCATCATGATAAGGTCTAAGAAGCCATCGGATGCCATCCCAGTCGGTTTGAAAGTCAGGAGATCGCTGTCCTCTAAGGCTAAGCCTCCCTAACTTCCCACTGAGCAGTGAATCTACGGTAATAGGTCAATGGTTCTGCCCTACTATATTCATTATGACCCAAGGCTCACTCCCTGCCCTAAGCTAAGCCCTACGGTTCCTTCGCTTCCCGCCGTTAAGAGTTCTGGCTTCTAGGGCAATAAGAGTTAAGGACAGTAGTTAGCAATCCCGGTATTCAAAAGGAAGAAGCAAGAATTGACATTTCCTCCTCGGCAAGTAGAGTTACCTCAGCCAGCCAGCTAACTTCCTAATCATTTCGTAGTCGGCGATTGTGAAAAAGATAAGAGCGGAGCTCCTCAAAGGTTTTTTTCTTCGCTTACGCGCGGTTCATCTGGTGCATATTCTTTAGTTGGGTGGGAGCTTTCCCCCATCTTGGCTAGACAGGTTTATAGGCCGATCTTCTTACTTCTCTTCGCATCTCGAAAGACGCAAAAGATCTGTTATTAGCTTATTCAAGCAGTCGAAGGTCCTTAATCTTTTTTTCCTACTTGCCTTTTTCCTTACAGCCTATATAGACTGAGGGCATTCTCGCAGCTACTTCTTGCAAACAGCCTTTTTGTCCTAACTGCGCATTTGAAGCTTCTTCTATCAAAGAGCTTGGGCATCTTTCGATGAGTAGGTCCGGAAAGAGACTGAAGGCATCCCTATGTGGTTAACATTTCCCTGAGATGCCCAGCCTTTATAGACAAGTAATCCATCCCGCCATTCCTTATTGCGCACTTTCAGTGTGAATAAGAAGAAGAGCAATCTCTAGTTTCGAATCTAGTCTCGGCATCAATCCCAAAGGCCTCTAGTCCCAGAAAAAGACTTCAAAGAAGTAGCTCGTGGAACTGAGTTCCGCTAACAGCTTCTTGCTAACAAAGCTGTCCAATTCAATGAATGTGTTTACGTCCTCTCTTCTTAGTCTACGATTATCCCTGCTCTTCCTCAGATGTGGATATCTTTACCTGGTCGAAAGTAGAAATGTGTGATTGGCTTCGTCCCGGTAATTCCTTCCCCTCAAGAAATAGCAGTAGACCGTATTGTATTCAATAGTTGCCGAAGAGGCCAGGCCTTCCTCACTGCGCATTCTCCGCCATTGATTCTAGCACACCGGAAACCCTCACAGTAAGTAAGAGTGGATAGGCTTACACCGGTTAATTGAAGCTTTGGTAGATGATGGATGACCGAATCAGGGAAAAGTGTGGCCCATTCATCGCTCGCCAAGGCCCTATCCAACCTTGCCAGTCTAGTCCCCCTTCTCCAAGTAGAATTTGTGCCTACATAGCCCAAATCGATTAAGCCCTTCATCTGCACGAAGTTTTGAAAAGAAGAAGAGGAAGGCCTAGTACCTCGGGCTCCACCTTTCCTGTCCTCAGAAGTTATAGTAGCATTCCAATCTCCAGCTAGGAGCCATGGAAGGGACATGTTCATCATGATGGCTGAAAGGTCTTGCCAGAAGAATTTCCTTTCAGTGGGCTTTGGGCTCCGCCGAGAAGAAGAAGCGATTCTCTCTACTATGATAATCAATGGTTGAGTGGAGAAATGGACGGTGATTGATCAGGATTTCCACCTCGACCTTGTCTGACCAGAGAAGGCAAATGCCGCCGGAGAAGCCATTGGCCTCAATTCTATGAGAGCAGAGGGGAGGCCAATCCGGATAATTGTCTTGTCAGCTTGCTTACCCGATATGCGTGGCTCGAGAAGAAGGACAATATCAATCAACTAATCCATCACGAAGGACAGGAATGAATGAAGCTGCACCTTGGCAGTTCCAGACCAAGAGAGACATATTCATGAGAGAGAGGGGGATTTCCTTTAGCACAACCAATTGTTAGCGCAAGGAAAGAAAGGCTTTTAACTAGCCTAGCAGCCTTCAAGACTCCCGATGAACCTCAAAGCACTTCGTACCTCGATGCGCTTAGCTCTTCTTTTTTATTTACCTTGCCTTCTACTTACCGCTTCCGGAAGTTCTTCCATCCATCCCTTCCCAACAGCGAACCGAAGCACCTAACCGTCAGTCTCAGTCTGAGCTCTCTGGCAGCATTTCCCGGCCTACTAGAGCATAGGAATGAGGGACGGAATCCTATTCAACTGCTTAGCCTATAGCTTCTAACGGATAAGATTATATAGTAATCTCATCCCAGAGTGTTGAAATAGATTAAATGGAAAGATCAATTCTGACTTCCTGGCCTTCGTTAAATCCCATCCTGTGACTATAAACAGACTCGCCACTATGGCAGGGTTTTAGCTCCGCTCTCTCCTAAACCTACTCTAATAAAAAAGACTAAAGTCAAGGCACCTACTTACTCGACTGTAAAGTAAAGGAGAGGGTACGAAGTATCTCGACCGAACAAGCTACTGCTTTTGAATAGAATAGAAAGTCATTCGATACCGTAGCTTATAGCTTTCTTCCTGTGGTGACTATTAGAGCACAAGCCAAGTGTAGTCTTGAACTTTTGCACCAACAACATTGCGGAATATGAGGCTTATTTTATTGGCCTCGATGTGGCGGTCCTCATGGGTGTTCAATTCCTATAAGTTCGAAGAGATTCCCAGCTGGTCATTTCATTCGGCAGCTCACTGGTGAATAAGAGGGTCACAAGTGTGAAGTTAGCCTTCTGCTCTCGCCTGGATAGCAGGGTCTGTGTTGGCTTCGCTTACCGCGAGAAGATTCAGCTGGTGGTATGCCGAGCCCTCTCTTTTCTCCTGCCTGCTGTAATGACCGGTCTCCTAAAGAGAAGAAGGGCGCGGAAGCAAGAAAGCCAAGGAACTGGGGCAAAGGTCTCACCCGCTGTAGAGTCTGTTTACCACACAGGGGCAAGAATGAAAGCAGCAGTTCGAGCAGATGACCTTTTTTCTGTTGAACCAATAGTAGGCCCAGATGCTATTGCCGGGTGGTACTAAGCCGCATCAAAAGCGGAGGTACTTAGTACTCCCTAACAGTCCGCTGGGCTGGCTTCCGCGTCACCGCCCCTCAATTTGCCTTTTCTTGCTTGAGATCAATCCAATAAACAGAGTTTTTCTTCCTCTCCTTGCTTCTTTGCTCGAGCTACCGTAACTTCTCCTTTCCGACTACGTCCCTTAGAATGCTTTCTTCTTTGCCTACAGTAATCAATTCCTTCGCTCACTGCTATTCAAAAGCAACTATCAAATAGGTGATTTACCGGTACGGAATAATAGAATGAAGAATCCCGTGGCATCAGCTTTGTAGAACAGGTAGTGAATAACTACCGTCTTTGTCTTTGGTAGGCATTAGCCCCTATCTTACCTTTTACTTAAAGCAATGTTCTAGTTCTCTTCAGGTCGCCTATCCTATGAGGCAGAAGAAATCGAAACTCCTAGATCACCCAACATCTGTTCATACACCTTAGCAACCGACTCCTTGGTAAGACTATCAGGAGCCACTAAGAATCCCATTAGGTTAGGACCGGCAAGTCTTCGAACAACTGCCATCTCAGCGGTGAGAGAAGGGAAAAGTGATGAGAATAGGTTCATACTATGGCACTCTTATGACCCTCTTCCAGTTGCTAGCCTCTTCCCATAATGGTAGACAGGGGAATGCTGCACTTCCAGGGGTAATGGTTACCAAACCTAAGAAAGACAGCTGGCACTGAGACTTTCGATCTTTTCGTCAGTGTTGGTGGCCCCCCACAGTTACAACCCATGTAATAACTGTTCCCTCCTCACACTAGGCCTGCCTACTACGACCTCCCCTAAATGAGAATCCTCTTTGCGGGACTCCCTATAGGTAGGAGAGGGCACCTCGGTATGATCAAAGGAGTGTAGGAATGAACAGCTTTCTCAGGCAGCCCCACACCAGGCTTTATTTAATCATATAAACGACCTTTGCCCTGGGACGAAGTCAACCCTTTCTTATCTTAAGGCTTGTATGACTGACTTTGGCTCCAGCCGTCTAATGAGAGAGTGCCCCCGGATAAAGAAGTTTCCAAGTCTATCCTCAGCTTAGCAATCAAACTTCGTTAGCGCGAGGTTAGATTTATATGAACCGGAAGAAGATGAAGACGGTTATTGTTATATGGTGTCGATACACGGAGAAAACACCGATGAAGGAATCTCCAAAATGGAAAATACTCAAGCAAGAGCAAGTGTCAGAGTATGACAAAGATGAGAAGTCCAGTCAAACGGAGAAAGAGGAAGCAGAATGTGCAGTAGCACCTCCCAGCATTGAAGATGGCAGGTATCTCCGGGCTAAGTGAAAGTAAAGCCCATCGAAGACTGTAAGCTTTCTGTCATCATGTATGACAACCGGTTAAAGGGACCACTTAAAGCAGTACTAATTCAGTTTTCTTATCTCTGTAAAATGTTCCAGAGCCACCGCTCTCTAATAACGAGGTTTTAAAGCAAGCTGGAATAACTTACTTATATATCACATTAGAGAACAAATCTTTCTCCTTCCGAATGCGGCGAAGCGAGCTAGGTTACCGGAACCTCTTCCCTTAGTTTATGCTAATCGATTGAGTAGTCATAGGAGTAGCATTAAAGCCCCTATGGAGGCTTCTTGCTACCTACCATAAGAGCAAGAAGCCTGTCACAGGCAAACAACCTCTTGAGTCTCTAACTTCCGAATCCGAATGCCCAAAAGATGAGTTTCCTTTCACAGTATCCTGTGAGTCTCTAATTCAAAGCTAACCGAAGCGTGACTTTCAAGAGCATTCCTAAAACGAACCAGCCGCGAAGAAAAAGAAAAGAAAGGGTCGCAGGTCTTAGAAGCAAGGCTAGTGGTTCAGCTCTCGGGGTTTAAGCGGAAATTCCCAGCTTTATTAACCGGGCTTTCGTCAATCACTTTTTTTTGAGATGGCGTTGAAGGCTAAACGTAAATGGCAGACTCGTAAGAAGGCTAGGGTGTCGCTCCTGGAGAGGAGACTTCGCTGGACCGAGAATGAGCATCCGAAATACAAGCCTAAATCGAAGAATTCATCGAGAAGAAGAATAAGAGTTCCGGCCTTGAGGCCATGCGAATATGGAAGGAGATCTCGCTATGGAATAGCGAATTCATTGGCTCGACACCAAAAGTGCGTGGTGGGGGAGTAGGTGGTGCCTCTGGTTTAGTACTTTATGCAGCAGTCTTTGTCTTGCGGGGCATCATCCTTGAATTTCTTATTCGTGATAGCCGCATAGTTGGCTATTTCTACTCGGCAGCGAACAAAGAAGCGGCGATCTCGATAAGCTAAGCAATTGACTCTTTCTTTGCGATTCTTTCAAGGAAGACTCAGATCCAATATCGGTAGCGGAAGAATTAGACTTGTGTAAGCCTGAGAGATGGCCTAGACCAGAAAGTCTTAAGTAGAGGCCGGGGGCAACAGCAGAAGGTTGGACTGGAACCCGAGAAGGACAAAAACAATATCTCTTCGGTGGGAAGTTACTGACGATTGGGCTTCAAGCAGCTAATCTAATCTGTAGCACCTGAACTTGCTTGGGTGAGTGGTTGGATGATAAATAGACTGGACTGGTCGACCCTCTCCAAATATTCCTGTGAATAAAGCCCTTCTTTAAAGAGCCATTTCGGTAGGTTTTACATTTAGTCATTAGGAATAGCAGACCCCATCAGCCCTTCCCGAGAAGAGCCAAAAGCGAAGGAGCGATAGCCACTCGACTGGTTGGAGAGGAGCGAAGTGAGAGGGTCTATAGAAGCTATAATATAACGACGAAAGTCTGGTAGTTGATTGACTAGATGTTTAATCATCTCTACGCTAGCATTCGACTTTGAATGCTGAAAGGCTGGAAAGGCCTAGATACCGTTATAATTACCATAGGTATGGCGAAAATACGCCCCCTTATAACGAACTACCTAAGCGCCCGGTAACTATACTATACCACCCACATCTGGAGGAAGGACTAGCCTCACATTGGCCTTGGCCTGAAGAGTCTTCTCTGCTGACCTATAGAGAGGTAGGATTTCCCTACACTGCTTTCCTCCCCTAGCTACTGAGGAAGAGGGATCTCGAATCAACCTGGCTTTCTAAGTCCAGCTTTTTTAAATGCCTGGGTTGTTGTCTTAAAAGAAGCTTTGAGTCTTTAGTGGGCGTTGCATGCTTTGTAATAGTATGAACTCATTATGCTCGTTAACTAGGTCAAGCAGGTTATAAAGAAGACATGAATGCTGCTTCCAACCCAGCTCGCTGCGCTCCCTCCTCGATGCGGTTCTTTTCCAGCGAGTTCTATTGTGCTTTCATACCCGGACTTCGCATATTACTTGGCACCTGCCTTCAAGGATATCTCTGCAAATAGCAGAAAGAATCTGATGTCTGATCTTTATCTTGCAGACATAAGATCGGGTGAAGAAAGTGCTCAATCAGACCTTCTTATAGGTGGCCTGCTCCCTAAAAGATAGTGGGACCTCCTTGCTCTTCTTCTTGACCCTGAAGAAAGGGCGGGTTCACTCCGTCACCTATTGGGCAAGCGGCTTGGCTCTTCCTTCCATTCTGCCTCGTACCTTCACTTCACCCGACATTTCCTGTAAGGCAAGGCTGATAGCGCCTGGAATGCTTTCCCCGCTCGTTATAGTACAGAGTAGGCTTCTTTCCGTAATCGGATAGGAACCGGCCCCTTCCCTTAGCTTGTGATATTCTGCGATGGCAGGAGTTTCAAGCCTGCTGATAGCCTGACTTTCCTATTTCCTGGGACTTTATCCTCTTCTCTAGCTTTCTGAAGCTAAAGACATTGCCCTTGCCATTACCCAAATCGAATGTTATCCGCTTTCTTGGCTGAAACCCCCCAGGCTGGGTGGGCACTGATAAGAAGAGTATGCCTGCAAAGCCCATCTCTTGTATAATATCTACAGCTCGTAGATCTTTTTCGCCTGTTCTGGCTAACCCCATTCCAGTCTATTAGTCATCTAAGACTGCTCGGCAAGCAGCTGAACTTCTTTCTCTCCCATTTTTTGTAAGGTTCTAGGATTCTACTTGCATGTGAAAAGCATATACCTTTTGTAGCATGATTGGAATTTCATAGCGCTTAGGCTACTACCTAGTAGCTTTAACCTCCTCCTACGCTACTTTTCTAGTATGATATTGGATAGTTGGAGGGAATATTATTATAGAATAAGAAAACATATTTGGGAGTCGAAGCCACACAACAACGACCAACTCTAACTAGCGCCCGCTAAACCACTTAGTTACCGGGATTTCTTGTCACACAGTACCAATCGCTACGAGATTCTCTAAAAGCTTCAATCGCATTACATATAGTGATTAAATCAATGCAACATTTCGCGGATCAAAAGCCGTCTCAAGTGGCTTGGCTAGGGGGCGGAAAGGACGAACTTCATTTTGAAGCAGCGGGATCTCTTTTCATTGCTATTCATTTCGAAAGCAGATTCGCTAGCCTTTTAGTCTACCTACGCTATTCTATATCGGCACCTTTTGTCCTTGCTTTCTCGATCAAACTCTCTGACGTCGAAGAAAGACAAAGAAAGAAGGGATCAATCTAGTGCTAGGATGAAGAAAGGAAGAGCTAATCTTTCGACGCTACGATCTTGCTTCTCTTATGAGATTACCGCTTGAACCCCTTTTCGGTAACGGTAATGCCGCATCTGAGAATAAAGCTAAAGCTTTCCTCTTCGGTTTCGGCTCTGAAAGGTAGAGTTAGCCTAAAGCCTCCTTCAAAAGGAAAGGGATTAGCGGGTAGCAAGAAGGAATCCCAAGGACTTCCACTCAAACCCCTCCAACTGCAATTGGCTTTCATTTCAAGGTAGAAAAAACTACAATTCCTCCATCGGGGAACTCAAACTCGATTTCACTTTTGGCTTCTACAGACTCCTATCTGAAACAAGGAAACTCCATATTAAGGGAATATGCTATCAGATAATAACCTTCCTCAAAGGAAAGGAACTCTCCAATACCCTATCATGCCCCGAACTAGCCTTCCTTGACGGAGACAAAGATAGAGATAGCTTTTTTGCCCTATCCCGAGCTAGCCTAGAATCAACTTGCCTATTTGGCTCGTTTCGTAGAGAAAGCCTATTCATGGATGCAGCCATATACGATATTCCCAGCCATTTAGGACAAACACATATAGCGAAGGAATCCAACCCCTCCTGTTACACAGGCCACAAGGGAACTCTCAACGGATGAAAGGCAATAAAAGAGGAAAAAACGGAAAGTAGATCGATCCAAACTCACAATGGAACTAGCTCGCAAAGAAGGAGCAGGAATGTCACTGGCTAACAAAAGGGAAAGCCTAATAGTCCTAATCAAAAGAAATCCTGGAAAGCCAAGGGAAAACCATAAAGCCTTATTGTAAGAGCTCAACTGTATGCTATGAGCAATTCCCCCTCCAGGTACAATGGAGCTATAAAGGCCTTCCTTAGAAACTACGCCGGGAACTCCCAAGAGAACTCACACTCACAGGAAAAAGAGACAGCTGGATTGGGGACTGCTACTAGAGAAAGAACCCCAGGACCACTCCAACAGCATCTATCCCAATGGCTGGAACAGAACTCAGCTGTACATATGTTATCAAGATCTCTTACACTGTCTTGCCTACTCGCTTGCCAGAGAAGAGAATCAGCTATCCCAGAGACGACTACTTTAAGTATTTTCCAGGGAAAAAACCTTGTTCCGAGGGATAAATGCGTTCTCTTTCTCTGTTCCGTGGCTTCAATCTTCAATTTCCTTTGCCCTTCGACCTTCCGAGAGAAACTGAGATTCTGAAGTGGAATTATGCTCTCGGCGAAAGAAAAGAAAAACCAATCTATTCTGTTCCAGCCTTGATTCGGAAATGAAACTGTAGCTTAGCTACAGAGGTTCCTCTGTCTTTGACTTTTCCTTCGCCTTAGAAAGTTGCTTGAGCCCACAGTCCTCGAAGCTGTACAATAAGTACCAGCTGAATGTCCCGATAGAAAAGTTCCATACACTACCTTTGTACATTTTATGGCTACATCAGGAGATTGAAAGAGACAAGGCTAGGCTTGTCGCCAAGGGGTTCACTCTGAAAGAGGACATCGACTACACCTTTCTTTTCTTTTCAGCAACTCGCCAGACTCGAACTGGCACTGCTCTGATCAGGACGAGACTGATCAATAAGCATTTTGTTCCTACAATAGAGTTCTATCAATTTCCCATGTTAAGCGTTAAAAGCCCTTCTATGGGCTTTGTCGAGTATTATCGAGTTGTAGGAGAGCTTCCTTGCCTAGCCTATGCTTCAAGGCCAGTTTCAAGCTCATCACAAGACAAGGAACGATTTCTTCTATTGGATTGAGCGAGAGGATCCCTTTCAGTTAATACGGAAAGCAGCCTGGTTGCCTATACTTGGTTGCAGGAAGCTAGTCGAATGCGTGCTCTTGTATTCCATTCGGTGGTTTTTTTTCCCTTCCTCTGAGGTTCGCTAGGGCGTGGCATTCAGTTACAGTTAGTAAACGAAGGGAAGGGGGAGTACATTCAATTCACAGAAGAGAATCGGGTCTCATTCGGCGATGCCTCGCTGCAACAACTTCAAAGGGAAAGATTTGCTTTGCGTGCACCTTCGGGTGTGGTGGCAGGATCTCGCTTTTTTTTGGTTTGAAGATTGGCTTCCCTTCAAGGAAAATTCCATCTTTTTACGCTTTGGACGACTGTGTCACTGCGGTCTGATTCACTCACCATGCTAAGCGAGTCGCCCTGAAGGCCTAGCCTAGTTTATGCTTTTTGGCTCCTTATTGAGGAAGATTTAGGCTATTTCTGTTATGCTTCCGAAGCCTAGACCCACCTTGAACCATAAGGCTTTTAAAAGGTTCAAATCAATCCTTTTTTTCTGCCCTAGGAAAAAATGAATGCTTCAAGCCAAAGATGCTACTGCTGCTAAATCAGCCAATGGAATGCAACCTTACTAGGCCGGTTTTCAATCTTCCAAGACAAAGAAAGAGATAATAATATCGAATGTCATTACTTACGGAAAGAGAGAGAAAGAAGCGCTATGAACCTTCCCTAGATTCTTATCTTAAGCAAAGATGCACAAGCTGTCTCTATTATACGTCACCGAAAAGACATCCCGATCCCGCGGAACAACCAAATGAAGAAAGCCATTTCTAATAGAGGTGCCTACGCGTCTTGATAGAGGGGCGATCATAGGTTCACCTAGACAAGAAGGTAGCAACGGGAAGCAAGGCAAAAGCTCAATCCAACATACCTTGCAGACTAAAAAAACAGGATGAGGGTTGGGTGGAACTGCCTTTCTTGAAGCAGTTCCCTGCCAATCGAAGACCTGAATGTAGCAGCTCCAACACCCGTAGAGGAGCGGGGACATCTCAAAGTAGCCTAGGGGAAAAAAGTTTTGAAGGGAATTGCACAGGAATGCTAGACTCAGTCCAAGCACGAGAATGCCAATCAACTGTAATGGTAGCTCAACCAAGGACTCAGAAAGCACTTTTTCCAGCACTTGTGCCAACCAACCCAACAAAGCAAGCCCTTCTATTGGATACGAGATTGCAACCAGAGCCATCTTGATTCGAAGAGCTTAGGGAGAGCAAGCAAACTTCACTTCACATACAAAATGGATTGAGTAGCCAGAAGCAGTTCCTCAGAGGCTAGGGGTGAAAACTATTAAAGGTGTCTAATCGTATAAATAAAACTGACAAGAACTGGACTGATTTACCTCGGGGTTACTTTCCGAGGCGGTAAGGAAGCGTAGCAGCATCGGGGGAGTCCTATTAAACCTCTATTCCATCAAGAAAAACAAGGCACACTAAAAGCTGGTCTTTAAGAAACCAACCTGAAAGTAGGAAACTTTCCTTGGGATTATATATCATCATAGGCCAGCCAGGAGAAAAACCGCTTTCTTTCCAAAGAGATTCATGAGTTCCAACTCTTCCGTATAGCCGTCTTGATGAGGGCAAGACTAAAATACGGAATAAGGAAAGCAATGGCATCGATTAGAAAGAACATTATAGATGGAAAGATATGTCTTGTGACCGACCAGCCTTTCTTTTTTAAATATATGATCTTTGACCAGCTGTCTTTTCAGGCCGGGAAGGGTATCCGCGGAAGATGAGCTAACGTAAAGGCCCTCGGCAGAGGAACGAGCTCTATTTACGTCATTCTAAGAGGCGCTTCAAGCCGGAAGAAAGGAGTAGCGAAGGTAGCAAAGTCTAGATTGGATTGAGACAAGAACCTTCCGTTGTTAAAGACAGACTGGATTACCGCACTCTGAAAGCCCGGGTTCCAGCTTAGCGCATTGAAGGAATAAAGAAATGGCACAGCTGAGTGCTAGAATGCTCCGTCGATGGAAGTTATATTCACCAATTCACTAAATGAATATTCGTTCAATTTCAATCATAACAGTCAAACTCTTTGTTCTCATAACAGAGAACCGGCCCTTAGCCTTAGTTGGAAGCTAAACCAAAGCTAAGCTTGTAGGCTCGTAGAGAAAGCTATTGTGCAGGTATACCCACAATCCATGTTCCTGAACAGTCTCGTTCGAACATCTGATTCACCTTAGGGCGGACACTTCACTTCAAGCTTAAACCTCCGTCTATGATCGGCTTGCTTTCTCGGTATCGTGAGTCTAAACTCTTTAAGCCGGCTAACTAATAGATAGAGATATAGCTCAGTAAACACGGGAATCACTATCGCCTTCGGCTTAAACACGGCTACGCTTCGCTCTTTTTAACTATCGCTAGTCTGTAGTCTGTGAAAGAAGATTGCAATTTCTGGTCACTTTCAGTCTAACCCGGATTTTCTTAGTTAGTCGGGACTTGCTTCTTAGCGTGTAGTGGATCAACCAGGCTAGCTTTCCTGTAGTAGAGCGCGGGGAGAGTGACCATCAGGGCCTTGAATAGGGTGTGCCTTTTTTTTTCTGTACATTTTTTATGAGGAGTACTCTTGAATGTACTATACAGTAGGTTCTCAGTGCCCTAAGATCCCAATCCCAGATCGAGTTCCAATCGCAGAATTGTTCTCAAGCGAATGGCTTTTACTCAACCTCAATTCATTCAGTTAGGACCTCCCCTTATGTCATTTCTTTCCTTGCCAGCGTGAGGAGTCAGATCGGATTCTAGCACTTGCATGGAATCTGGGATAGTGGCTATTGGCAGCCTCTCTTGGCATGAGCACTAGCATCTTGCTAACATCGGCTTTTTCCTCCGACTAGAAGAGGATCTTGTTCACGGCGGATTCAAGATCCTCAAATGTGGCTTTGGCTTCAGCTATCTCATTCGTTCTTTTATTCTCTTCCTACCCTTTCTAATGTGAAGGCCTTGGCTACCGGTGCAGCGAATTCTTTTGATTTATTCAAAGAATTACACCATCGGTATGTTCTGTCTATCTCTAGTCTTCCTTTGCTACAAGGAATTACTTGGGATCCGACCTGGAAGGCCACACCATCTAAGATGAAGCCTATCCGATTGAAGGGCTCTCGTCGTAAGAAAGGAGTGAAATCTGTCTTCCGAGCCTTCCCTTTGAAATCCATTCTTGGTTTCAACTTGCTGAGTCTCGGAATCAGTTCCGTGGACGTCAACAAGCTAATTGGTTAGGCGCGTTGTGGTTTCCTTGGACGAGGTATTGTTTTGACCCTAACAACGAACTCATCTCGCAGATAGGTTGTTCTGCATTTGAGGAAGCTGTTAGAGTCGGACATCCTTGTCCAGAGTTTGCTGAGGTTATGCCAACCCTCGGCCGACTAGGTCAGTCTATAGAGGGTGGGTTTTTGCGCGGTTTACTGAGACTCCGTAAAATAGGTTCCTGGACACAAGGTCCTATCCTAGGCTTAGAGCTCTCGTCAGCTGTTCGGGATTAAGCCGATTGACCTAAGACGTCCATCATCGAATACGACGCTGGCCTATACTAACAATTATAAAAACGGAACTCACTTCGCTACCTTTCTCCGAGTGAAAATTCAATTGGGGAAGGGGAGCTTTATACCCTAAAGTTGCAGAGGCTAGTTCCAGCCGAGGTAGGAGATCCATCATCTCCATACGAACAAAGCAGCACAGGTAGCAGTGGTTGCTCCAAGAGCCCCCTTTTCAACATCTTCGGAGCTAACCCCGGAAGTTACGGCATAAGCTCAATCATTCCTCATTCACTTCGAGCCAAAGCAGAAAAAAACAAATCCAAATAAGTAGCCAACCTAGATGAATCTGGTCTCTCAGTGACTTCCTTCGTATAAGCTGGTAAGGCGGATACAGAGGCCATTGTAATCCCTAGCATGAGTTTTCTAATCAAATCAAAGATAGCAGCTAAAAGAACGCATCTACAAGAGAGATCTAAAGTAGAGCAAATCGCTAACCTAAATGGATAAAGAAGCATGCCGATTACAATAGCATGTAAACGGTCAGGTGAACACCATCCGAACAGTGACCGAATTGGAATGCGGACTCGGTGATTAGACATAGAGATTACTAATACTTACTCTGGCCCAACGGTGTAGGCTCCGTCTTATATATGTTGGGTAGAAAGAATCCGGTATCTCACTAACTAGTCCATGCCAAGATAGTAGAGGGGAATAGATAGGGAGATAGAGGAAGAAATCCATACCGAGAGGTTCAGTAGGAATATGTTGGAAAAACCAACCAAAAAAAACATATTATGTTATGGTTGAGTCTAAAACCTGGCTCTGCGGTTTATGGAAAACTCGCGCTAACTACTACATACAGCAAGTTCAGTTTACAGGTACAGGTAAGCTCATTCATTCCCTTCAGCTTGTAATGCTATTCCAATCCTATCTTCTAGCTTCTACACTAATAAGGCGGTACTAATCATACCATCAGTGATGATATTTACTATCAATCCATCTTCTAGTTCCTACGGACAGTGAAGTAATCATCCTAATTCAAACCAAAGCTTATGCTTGCCTTCTTCCTCTCGCTTTGCTCGAGCGTATTCAATTTCTTCCTTGTTAGCCTACTGGAACTCTTCTTTCTCTCTTATATTGTATTGGTATTGGTCTCTTCCCTCCTCCTTCCAGATATCGATTAACTGCTTGCCAGCCTATCCCTAAGCCATTTTTGGCTGCTCGATGGTCTTTTCTCGTCTTTCAGATTCACCTCGAGGCACCTCTGATGACATAACCTCATGGGAGGTTGCGTGAGCATCTACCACATCCTTGGTTATTGAATAACACTCTTGATTACAAATCCAATGCAATCAAGAAGAAGGAATATAGCCTTTATCTCTTCTTTATAAAGGTCCTTAACGGCTTCTATAAAACGGTTTAACTAGAGAGTTTCCAATAGACTGAAACTAATCCCTGTAGATATGTTGCAACCGAACATCCGGACGCTCATGCTATCATACATATGCAAAATTTCTTACTGATCCCCTTTCACCGACTTCGCTTCAACCGGGCTAGGAGCTTCTCTTACTTCACCGGCTCGCTTTCTTGTGTAAAGATTCGCTCTTTCGCAGTTGTCCGGTCTTGCTTGATTGAAGATTCGACTATTTAAGAGCTCGGCCTTGAGCCCTACCTAAAAAAATTCCCTTGCGCCTAGGTCTGGGATCGATCCTTTCTCTTCCTCTGGTCTAGTTAGTGACTTCGCTTCCCGCCCTTAATTAAGAGTTCGGGCTTTTTTAGCCAGGCCTTTGAAACCAAGGAAAACAGTCATCAAGCCAGAGCTAGTCTAACAACTACAAATTCTGCTCACCTCACCCTGGGGGCACTGAACCTACCTTAACCTAGGAAAGTGACTTCGATAGGCCTCCTTCTCTCTCTTGGCCATCGCCTCTTTTCTAGTAGAAGATCCTTCTCGCTGGAAAGCCGCCTCTTGCTACTCTAGGGCGAGTGGAGCTTTTTCTGGGAAATCATTCCTTTGCATTCGCTACTGAACTGGGCCTAAAAGACAACTTATTATAAGCATTGGAAAAATGACCTCTTTCAAGTTCTCACCCTTATCCCACGCGGCGCGGGAAAGACTGACCCATCTCAAGCGAGGAGAACGAACTGCTTTGGTTGTCTCTTTAGAAACTCCCTTTTCTAGCTTTTACTTGCGCTTTGGTTTATTATTTATTCGATCTTTCTCTAACCGAGTAAGCAAGCGGATTCTTCCCACAAAACGGAAAATCTTGAATCCCGTCCTCGCAGAGGTTCGACGGAGTTGTACTTTCCATGGCTTAGAAGAGAGGTTATTAACCGCATTTCATTGATTTGATCTACTCACTCATTCAAGTCAAGGAATGCCCTACTTCAGTTGTAAACGGCTCTCGTGTCTGTCTTGCCTACTAAGCAATTCCCTCTTCTCTTTCCTGCCGGTAGTGAATTGCCTTCTTTCCCGATTGAGATAGAAAAAGTAGCTAGTCAGATTCATTCACTCCTTGGTTCTCTCTTACTCTTATTTATTTATGTTATGGTTATGTATGGGTTCGCCTTTGCCTAAATCGACCGTTCTACGGCTACCAGCCTGTGTACCCCAACGACCTTACTTAAACGAGCATTTTCGGGGACTAGCCCGCTTCCCATTACTCAATAGGGAAATTCCTAGCACATAATTAAGGGAGCCATGGAAAGGTGACTGAAACACCAGAAACGGCGACTACCCGAGCTAATGATAGAGGCAAGAACACTTTCCGGCCAGGCCTTACTATAACCAACCTCACAGATCCCACTCAATCTTTTACACCGATGTATCGTACTCTCTCGACCAGGTCATCATAAGAAAATACTGCGAAATCTTTCCGAAGTGAGATAAGGAGGGAAGGCGCGCTACAACTAACATAACAGCCAGCTGAAAAACGCTAGCTAGCTAGGCTAGCGCGCAATGGCTTTCTCTGATAGGGGCTGGCTTCTTCAAGCTCCGCCCAACCTATACAAGGTGCTGCTCGCTTTCTCTCAGACACCAGTGGCTTATGTAGTGGTCGGCATTCCTACGTGCTCCTCTTTTCTTTGCCCCCTAAAAAAGAATCCAAAGGTGACCTTTGGCTGTTGTCTTGACGCTTTGGTTACGAAGGTTACCGGGGTCTAGGTTTACGGATGGATTTAGTCAGCGAAAGTCCCTCAAACTCAATCAATATCAACAACACGTCGTGACCGGGGTTGATTTTGTCAGAAAAGAAAGTAGGTTTCGGGGGTTCATTGATTAGTACACCTCCGGTGCTGGTAAGGTCGGGACCGTGGTCGTCCGTCTCCGGTTTGCCGGCCGATAAGATCTCTGAGATTGACCAGCCAGCTGGGTTGGTTTGGCTATTCCTTTCTATTGAAAAGAAGTCAGCTGTCTGCGCGAGTCACCTTCTTCTAGGCTCCGCTGGACGACACGGCATTCTCGTTTAAATATAGGCCGGCCGTACTTGTGATGGTTCCCAAAGATCCAATATGACCACTTAGGTCTACGTTGCCGCGATATTGTTCTATAGAAGCGGGCGGGCTGTTAGAAGTTCGGCCCGGTTTTTTTTGGTGTCGTAGTGGAGGGATTGACCTTTTTAACGCATATTCAGTCGTACCGGCATGGCCCCACTGATTTGTTTTCGATCGGAGCATCAAGCAGCGCAACCCGGTTCTACTTGACTAAGCCCCGTGCTCGTCCAAGGAGGGAGTTTGCTTTACCCAACTCCCTTTTTGATAACAAGGCAGAAACCCCCGACCCGACATTCATTAGTTTCGAATGAAGAGTGCTCCGCCCGCACCTACTCCTATAAAAATGAAAAGCGTGACTTTACTAAACAAGCAAGAAAAGCTCTTTACTAATAACATAGAAAGGTTTGAAGACGCTCGACCTAACAAGCAACGGACTGAGCGCACTAGCGCGAAAGCCGTTGCGAACAAGCAACGGCCCGAGCGCGCGGGAGTCCATTAGCCCTCGAGCTGACGCTCGAGCAACTTCGTACCTCTCGCTTCGCTTGAGCAACTTCGTACCTCTCGCTTCGCTTGAGC
>JANTPZ010121943.1:0-100499 GCA_025593235.1 Vachellia pachyceras
CTCGACACTCGAGTGTTGAAACATAGAACTCGAGTGTTGATAACACTTTTTCAATAACTTCAAGTGTTGTGTTGCAAGTGTTGTTCTAAGATTGAAAAAGTGACTCAATACTCGAGTGTTGAAATATAACACTCGAGTGTTTGCAACACTTCAACACAAAACTTGAGTTTCTCATGAAAGTGTTCTGTTTAAAATCATTCTGAATTCCAACACTTCAAGTGTTTGAAGATAACACCTCAAGTGTTCACAAAACACTCCAAGTTTTAGAAACAACACTTCAAGTGTTCTTATCACTTTCTCATAACAGTCAAGTGTTGCTTGAAAGTATTGATTTGTATTTCATAAAATGATTCAATACTCAAGTTCTAAATCATTAACTTCGAGTATTCCCAATACTTTCATGCAAACTTGATTTCTTGAGACATTTCCCACAAGAACTATAAACATAATTTTAACTTCATGATTTCTTAAAGCATTTTGTCATCATCAAAACATGGCAGTAACATTCTCCCCCTTTTTGATGATGACAAAAACTTAAAATCAAATCTAAACAGAATTTTATGAAGTTAACAATTGCAATAATATGAAGTAAAAATTTCAAGGAGCAGAAACATGAAAATGAGGATATCATTAATCATAAAGTCTAATCATGATCATAACTTGTTCAAGTTCAAAACTATAAAACACAAATAACAAGTAAACACAATCTGATTTCTTTCTCCCCCTTTTTGGCATCATTCAAACAAGGGGTGACAAAGGGGTGGAAGTAGGATCAGAAGGTGAGTCAGAAATATTTATGGGCTGAGAATGAGAAGGAGGTTCTGATGGAGGAATAGAGGACAAAGGATGGATAGTAAGAGGCTGAGGTTCAGGGGTAAGAATGGATGATGAAAAATCAATCATGGCCAACACTGCCTCTGTGGGTGGATCCTCAGGAGAGTGAGGAGCAGGAATGGGCTTTGAAGCAGGAATAGGATCTGGAATCACTGGCTCAGGAGCAGGCTGTTCTGATGCATATGGCTCTGAGACTTGAGGAGCAGGCTGTTCTGATGTATGTGGCTCTGAAGCAGATGATGATGCTTGATGTTCGCGAATATATTGCTCAATGGAAGCCACTCTATTATCCAAACCATCCACTGTATGCACCAGCTTGTCAAACCTTTCCAAGAGAGTATCCTTGAATATAATGAGATCCTTCGACAAGGAGGTGACAGCAATATCAAGGGATTTTCCAGAATAGTACTCGTGGGCTATAGCAAGAAGATTTTTTATGTATTCCTTACAATCAGTCTTGAATGCTGTTCCCCATTTTTGAACCTTGGCCCCTAGGAGATGATGAATTGATGAATGAATGAATGAATGAGGGCTCTGAGCTGTCTTGAGGAGGAGCAGAAGATTGTGCCTCATCTTGTCCCCTTGAAGTGGCTGAAGTAGCTTTCCTTTTCAGCTTAGAGGGCTTAGGTTGAGCAGTAATAATGTCAATGTTCATCCTATGGAAATGCTGCTCAGAAAACAAGGTAGATCTTTCTACCTTCTCCACAATATACCATACTTGATGCACATCCAGAATGTGAGAGACTAAGCAAGGAAATGGGACAGTCATTTTCTTGGAGTTTGAAAACCTAAACCTCCACATTTCATTGAACACATGCTGTCCAATGTTTCTCTTTTCCTTGCTCATAATTGAAGCCATAAAGTGGTAGTCTGCATGGGAAAAATGTGTATAATTCTTGCTCTTATTCACTAGACATCTAGAGTAGATGTAGTGAATTGTCCTTTGCAAGACAGGCATAGATGAGGGATCAAAAGATAAGTGCCCCAGATACTCTTCCCCTGGCCTCAATAATTCAAAAATCTCTCTCTCAGTATGATTCTTCACATCATTATCAAATATCAGAGTGCCTAGATAGCTATTCAGATCATCAGCAGTAATGGCTATCTCTACTCCTCTAATCTTAGTGACCATAGAGTGGTGAGTAATGTTTCCTTTATCATCCTTTAATGAATTAGATTTCATATTGTTGTAGAAAATCCTAACCATTTCAGGAGAAAAGGGCTTCTTAATCTCAATGAGGTTCCTAAAGTGATCCAAGTACTCTACCACATCAATTCCTAAAGCCTTAATTTCTTCCAAATTGACATAAATAGTAGGGCATAATCCACGGTTCTTGTACTTCAGTTCATATTCATCATGCTCAGTGATGTACAAGGTGGAAGTAACATACCCTTTAGGAGGTTGTAGATCAGTTTCCTTCTTCTTGGAGGCTTTTTTTGAAGTTTTACCAGGGCCACTTTCAATTTTGTTCCTCTTCCTCTTCATACTTGATATCAATTTGCTCAGAGAGATACTCTCAGTGTTAGATTCTGGGTCTTGAGCAGAGGATTGTTGAGGGACAAAAGATGAAGAAGCTGTAGCTTTCCCTTTATCCTTCTTCATTATGGACTTTGGTTGCTCTGATCGAGGCTTTCGAATCAAGGGTGCCACTGTTTCTTCTTCAGAAGGCTCAACAAAACTCACTTTCTTGGATGATGCTGACTGAGATGGGGCAGGAGTTTGAGTTTTCTTCTTCTTGGACATACCTGCAGTGCTTTTCGTACGAGCCATGATGATTTGAGTTCAACAACTGGATTTTTTGAAAAATAAGTGCTGACGGGTTCGAGAGGAAATGATGATCAAATCTGGTGAAAATGGAGCTTTTAATGGGAATAAACTGAGGGGTTTGGACGGTTTGATGATTCCGAGAAGTTATGCACCAGTTTTGAAAGCAGTTTCAACGGCTAAGAGGAACTGATTAGAGAGAACTTCGAGTGGAGAGAGAAGGTTTAGGGTTCGAGTGAAGTTAAAAAGGGGTAAAAAGGCATCAGATAGGTCAACACTCGAGTTTTTACATAAAGAACTCGAGTGTCGAAAGTCTTAGCAAGTGAAAAACTGCTAACACTTCAAGTTTTGTGCTTACAACACTCGAGTTTTGCACATAAGAAGATAAACAGACAAATCATCACTCGAGGGTGATTCTAAAACTCGAGTGCCGGGGTCCTTATTCATCTAAAGCATTCATACTCGAGTTTTGTTATTTCAACACTTCGAGTGTTCAAGATTTAATGATAAAAGAGCTTACCAAACTCGAGTTTTGAGATTGAAAAACTCGAGTGTTACCTTCACTTCCATCTCAACACTCAGGTGTTTGACTTCCAGTGCTCCTTGCAATGTGCAATACTTCAAGTGTTATATTCCAGAACTCGAGTATTGCTCCATGAATCATCACTTGAACCTGAAACTTCAAGTGAAGCATTATATTTGTTACGAACACTTCGAGTTACGTCTCTCAGCACTTCAAGTGTTCATCAACCATTATTGAACACTTCCATTTCTTCTTTTCAACACTTGAATGCTAGCTTCAAGTGTTCATTTCAACACCTGCAAAACTTCATCAAAATATTCTGAGGCTTAAGTTAGCATAGATAATCCTTTCAACAAAAAGATGTTCAAATAATGAGCAGGAGATGAAGAGAAATGATAATGCATCATCAAAACTAATACGGTTTTCTGAAAATATGAGAGATGAGCTTTTGAAATATAAAACACAAGTGAAAGTAAGGCTCCCCCTCAATGAATGCATGTGTTTAAAACATTGATGAGAAATAGAATTGTGGCTTTTCCAAATTTGAAACAACTTTTATGAGTCAAAATGATTTGTGAAACTTTTGAGGAAAAAGGCCGAAAATGAGTTTTGGGATTTGGCAAACTAAAAGAAGTTTTGAGAAAACAAAACTTTTGATTATCATTTTGAAAATCAAGGTTTTAGAGAAAATAAGTTTGTAACTTCGTTGAAGAATAAATAGTCTCTGATCATGAAAACATTTTGCTCAAAATCATTTGAGTTAGAAAGTGTGGCATTCAAGTGTAGGGAAAGGAAATTCAATGACATGAGCACTTCAAGAACATCACTTGAACGATTTCCCTCTGTTCTTATTTGATAATTCAAAGCACCTGCAATACATTAAACTCTAATATCCAACAAGGTTAAGCACCACAGCTCTTATGATCTTATATAATCAAATCATATGATATTTCAACAAAGAACAAAGATCAATGAGCATGCACCCCAAACAATTGAATTCAAATCATTTATTCATAATGGGTAATGTTTAGATGATATCAAACAAAATGTTGTGCAAAGCTCAATGGCAATCTGTAAAAGAGTTTTAACTTGAAAGTGTGCCATTGATGATTTTTAATGCTCAGAAAAAGAATTTATGCTTCGTATGATGAAAGTAATTTTAAGGAGCATAAGAACCATTTGAAAATCGAGTTCACTAAAGCCAAAGAACTCAAGCACATAAGTCTAATCAGAGAGAACATACATGATCAATATTTATAAATTGATGATCCATGAATGAGATCATGTTTTTCAAAAACAATCATGTAATGTTTTTCAAAATCTCATATGTTCTTTCAAATCATACTGATAGAAAAAGTTAAGACTTTGAATGAATTTGAAACTCATTTACCAAACATGTAAATTTATGCTGAAAAAGATGGAAGTCACCAATCAAGAAATCACCAGCGATACTCCACTTTAAACATTGAAGTTCACATGATGGAGATTTTCCCAAGAGCAAAAGTCATATGGTTAGTATATTAGCCACAAAGGTCTAATTATGATAAATGTAAGCATGATGACTTTGCTAATGACTTTGGCATCCATAAACATGCAAGTCAAGGATTTGAGTCAAATATGTATTTGAGCAACAAAGAGGTATATTTGAGTATTGAGACACATACTCAATGTCCAAATGACATGAGTTCACACAAATCACATAAGTCTCAAATGTATTGAACTCTTTTCTGGAAAGCACATTAAGAGTTACTGGGAAAAACTCAATTGAAGGGATCGAAGCATTTCTGACACATAAAATAGTGAACTTCCAGGTTTGAAAAATATTTGAATGTAATCAAAATATGAATATCTTTTAAAACATGTGTATGCAGTCTCAAAATAGAATTTTGTAATTGTGCATTTGAAAATTTAAGTAAATAAAAGATTATGCACAATTTTCATTTTTGAACCAATTAGCAATCTGAAAAATGTTTTCAAAAACATAAGAAATGGATTGCTATTAGGAATGTAACAAGTATCACATATTCATTACCCAAATGAATAGATAATTTGAAATACAAAATTGGGTAGAAATTCTGTGTTACCATTCGTGCTCTTCCTTGTCGTGTCTTTCTTGATTTTGGTTGATCAATGTTGTTTTCCCTCATTTACACGTCCAGCACCAAAAGTCAAGCTTAAGGGTTCAGCTTCAACAAGATGTATGTTTATTTTCATCTGGTCTTAGCCTTAAGAAACTTTTGCTCATCCTGCACAATCATATCTACCCTTTTCTTCTTCGGGTATTCAACTTTTCATGAGTCCATGCAATAATTTGATTTGAAAAAGTTGACTTATGCTTTCTATTATAAATCATAAAATTTTTTTGAAAGCATAAGGTTCTTTTGAAAGCAATTTTGTCAGGCCAACTTTAAGAAATGACAAAGAGAAGGGTTGGCCTTGTTTGATAATGGGATATGAAAATTTTTCAAATTATGAATGGTCTTTGAAATCATGATTATGTAATTGAGATTTTGAAATCATGAAATCTCATTTTTGAAGCATGAAAAATACATTATGCTCGTGCTAAAAACTGAAGTTAACAATTTTCAAATATCAGAATGCTTCAGTTTGGAATACAATCACAATGACAAGTTGAAGGTTTTTCCAAATACCAAAAGTCATGATGACTTTGTCATTGACCCAGAAATTATCTTGACTCATTGAATTTGATTTTGAAAGAATTCAGGTAACAAAATGAGTACGAGAATTTATAAATGATAAAGCACAGATTCATGGGTTCAAATAACTAACGTGAAAGCACTTACGGGATATTCCATAAAATGATCAATGCAATAGCATATCATTCTAATCATTGGAATAGCTATTAGATGATGAAGCTTTTCACACACTGAATTCTTTTCAAGGAAATGTAGTTGAAAAATATTGTCACTGTTAAAGACTCTTTTGAAGCATTTCTGGTTTTACAAAGATATCAACTTCCAATAAAAGTATTTGAAACCATTTGAATGCAATTAAGATATGAATGCTTATCAAAAACATGCTTATGCACTTTTATAGATCAATATGAATGTGTTTCAAAAACTTGAACAGATATGCTTAATTATCTTTAAATTCATGTAGCAATCTAAAATATGTTGAAAACCAAATGAATGATTGCTAATGAATAACTGCAAAGAACATGTAACTAAAATAAGATTTTCAAATAAGGTCAGCACAAGATAAGGATTAGATATCACTGCTTTTCCTCTTATCTCAGTGCTGACTTGCTTGGTCAGATTAGATGCAAAAATCCAATCTTCACTAGTCCAGCTTCCTTTATACATGAGAAGTCCTCCTTTTAGGTGAATGAGAGGCTCTTTGATTCTTTATCATCTCAGTATGTATATGTCTATATCATATAGGATCAATCTGTATAAATGAAGCACTAAACGAACATTTTGGTACCTATGTATAATTGGGTCCTTGAATGTCAGCTTAAGACTTTATACTTTCTTTAGGAGTCTAAAAACATTTATTTCTCACAACAGAAGATTTTAATACAGCACTGCTGAGAAATATGAGGTGATTTATCACAATACTTGCAAGTAAAAATAGTATGATAGTTTTGCAAGAATCGTGTTGGTATAGTGGATGCAATCTCAAATGATCAAAGGGGAAATCCTTCAAAAATGATTTTCAGAGCATAGTTCAAAAATCTTTTTCTTTCAACACAGATGCAAAAGATTTGTTTAAAAACAATTTTATTTAAGCTTTTGAAAGAGAAGGCATTTTTAAAAAAAAGAACGAGAGAATTGGAACTTTTTACCATAAGTGCATCTTGAGCATTTGAGAGGAACTTATGAACTTCTTCCTTTGTAATCCACTCTCTTCTGGTTCTTTTGTGCTGACTGACTCATGGAAGCATTTTGTGATTAATCCTTCTGCGCTTACAGCTTCCAGTTTGTTTCATCAACAATTGATGTATATAGCTGTCAGCATTTTCAATCTTCAAGACATTTGTTAGAGACATAAATACAATCAAAAGGAATCTCAAATGTCTGAACCAAAATTTTAACTTCGATAAAGATCAGGTTTTACTGCTCAAGAGATCAAAGACGTCAATTTCTTTTCATCTTCTGTCCAATCCTTTCTCTGCTTTGGTTGTAAAAACATTTTCGAAATAATTCAACATAAAACAGATTTTAGCTTTTAGATACTGAAACCTCAACATTTTTCAAAATCATAGAATAGTTTATCAAAATCATTTGAAAAATACATACAACCCAATTTCAGCTATGGATCACTCTTGAGACGGTTAAGTCCTTTAAACAAGAGACCTGCTCTGATACCAAATGTTAGGATGGCTGTCACCCAAGAGGGGGTGTATTGGGTGTTATAAAAATTTTCGTTCAAAACTTTTATCTAAACTCAGTTGATCAAAACACTCAAATCATGAGATAATAAAAACTGGATTATGAAAATAGATTGTAAATGAGAAAAACAATAAACGATAATGAAGATGAAAAGAACAGAAAGCACACAAGGATTTATCCTGGTTCGGCCCTCTCTGACCTACATCCAGTCCTCAGACACCTCTGAGATTTTCAATCCACTATATCATCCAAGTTTAACCAGGTACTTGGAAAACCATTACAACCACAAGTTCTCTGCAGACACTTGTGAAGTCATTTCAAGTTTGTCACGGTGGGTACTTGAAAAAACCCCATAAATGTTTCCAGGCATTTATGAACCCACTCAAGTTTGCAATGCAGGTACTTGAGGAACCTTTACAATTGCTCCCCCTTACCATATGTAAGGTTACATCGGGAATCACACTCCTTCACGGACTGCACTATAACAGAGACTCACACTCTCTGTTTTCCGAACTCAAACTCAAACTAACAATCTCAAGATCCTAATCTTGATTTTCTCGCATAAATACATTGAGTTTGGATGAATCAATAGACTCTCTCAAAGAGTGGATAAATAAACATTGAAGCTCTCGGAGAAGAGTAATATCAGAGTCCTAATGATGTGCTCTGTTTTGTGTTTTGTGACTCTGTCCTCTTCGTCTCACTTTCTCTTTTTGTTGCTTCCTCATATTTATAGATGTTATCAGAATATGTCCGTTGGAGAGGAAGACAAGTATCCGTTACACTCTGTATCAAAGCTCCTTGTATTAATTTCTTCTGTCATAGGGTTGCCCATGTCTGAGAATATGTCCGTTGAGCTCATGCCGTAGATGTGATCAGAAGATCTTTTTCCTGTTGTTAAGTTAAAGCATGAAGCATTTATGTAAGCGGCTGACACTCAGAAATCTGTTATACAAATAAGGCAAGCTTTCTGCAGAGAGTAGGTAAAAGTTTGTCAGAGAAAAATAGCCGTTAGAAAAAGTAACACTTGAACTTTCATACTTAACACTTCGAGTGTTGGCTGAAATTTTGAAAAGAGTTTGAGCCAGATACTGAAAACTCGAGTGTTAGGATGTCAACACTTGAGTGTTAATATCACTTTCTGTAAAACCTCAAGTGTTGTGATTAAAGTGTTGTGCCAGTATTTGAAAAATGTCTCGACACTCGAGTGTTGTAAATTCAGAACTCGAGTGTTGGCAACACTTTTATCATAACCTCAAGTGTTGTAGTTCAAGTGTGAGATTGATGTTCAGAATGGTTCATCACTCGAGTGTTGTTTTCATAAAACTCGAGTGTTGGCAACACCTTCAGAAAAGACTCAAGTGTTGAACTCAAAGTGTTGTGCTGTAGTTTGAAAAATATCACGACACTCGAGCGTTGAATAAACAGAACTCGAGTGTTGACAACACTTTTATTTAACACTTCAAGTTTCTGCTTCAAGTGTTGTGCAATTTTGAAATTTGAACTCGACACTCGAGTTTGAAGAAACAGAACTCGAGTGTTGACAACACTTTCATTCAACACTTCAAGTTTTTGCTTCAAGTGTTGTCTAATTTTGAAAATTCATCTCGACACTCGAGTGTTGAAACCTGGAACTCGAGTGTTGACAACACTTTCACAAAAACCTCAAGTGTTGTGTTTCAAGTGAAGTGCTATCGTTTGAAAAACAGTTTAAAACTCGAGTGTTGGTAAATTAGAACTCGAGTGTTCAGTAACACTTTCATTTAACACTTCAAGTTTTCTGTTTCAAGTGTTGTCCTGGTTTTGAAAATTAACCTCGACACTCGAGTGTTGAAACATAGAACTCGAGTGTTGATAACACTTTTTCAATAACTTCAAGTGTTGTGTTGCAAGTGTTGTTCTAAGATTGAAAAAGTGACTCAATACTCGAGTGTTGAAATATAACACTCGAGTGTTTGCAACACTTCAACACAAAACTTGAGTTTCTCATGAAAGTGTTCTGTTTAAAATCATTCTGAATTCCAACACTTCAAGTGTTTGAAGATAACACCTCAAGTGTTCACAAAACACTCCAAGTTTTAGAAACAACACTTCAAGTGTTCTTATCACTTTCTCATAACAGTCAAGTGTTGCTTGAAAGTATTGATTTGTATTTCATAAAATGATTCAATACTCAAGTTCTAAATCATTAACTTTGAGTATTCCCAATACTTTCTTGCAAACTTGATTTCTTGAGACATTTCCCACAAGAACTATAAACATAATTTTAACTTCATGATTTCTTAAAGCATTTTGTCATCATCAAAACATGGCAGTAACAAGGATATCTAAGCACTTATTTCTTTTTCACTATTTACAAATCACTCTTAATATGTCTGACGTAGATCAAGATAAATATTAAAACTCTGTTAACTCTGTTTTAAAATTCTACTTAGAAAACAAAATTCAAGTGCACATCATAGAACCATACGAATCCCAATTCTCTTCGGATAATATTGGGAAAAAAACCCCTAGACATCATCGAAGGGCAAATCCTGTAGATTGCTAACAGATTAGCATCCAGCATGAATATGCTGTTAGAGGAGGAACACATAATATGTTGTTGCAGTAATTAAAAATCACTAGCTAGACACAGAATATTCATACTGGTTAACGTGGAAGTACGACACTGGTTGATTTTTGGTAATTGATGTATTCAATTCTCAATTGTATACTCGTGGTTTTTTTATTTTTTATTATTTTTTTACCTGGAGGAATATTCTTTTTTTATCATTAAATTTTTGGAAAATGGTTAAGTTTTTTTTTGTGAATAAAAATGGTTAAGTTTACTGGTAAGAGTAAATCCCCCATCTTAGTGTAGGATTTGACCAAGAGGGGGGTGAATTGGTCACTTTAAAAATTTAAAACTCAAATAAAAAACCATAAGAACAAAGTCACCGAGTGAGAAGAAGAAAGATGAACATGAAGATTTATCCTGGTTCGGCCCTCTTGACCTATGTCCAGTCCTCAGAGCACCTCTGAGATTTTCAAATCCACTATCAATTGCAATCTGAGTCTTCTCAAGCATTTACACTGGGAACTCACTCCCCCCTTTTCTTTTCACTAAAACAAAGTGATGCACTCTGTTTTCTAACTCAATCTCAGCCCAGAAGACATAAGATCCCAACCTTGTGTTTCTCACAGGTTTACAAATGAGAATTGCTTAATAAACTATCTCTAAAGAGTGAATAGAAAAAAAATGAAGTGCAGAAAGAATAATCAACGATTTATAGAGAGCGAAATAAATAGCTTTAAATATTCGTGATGTTCACCTCTTGCTCTTATGTATTGAATGCTTGAGCTTTTATAGTTGAGAAGTAATGAAGTGTCTGTTAGACTCCATTAATAGCCGTTACTCTCAACAACGACGATCTGCTTCTTCATTAATGGCATTTAATGTGGCTCAGTCAGGCAGCAGCGAAGTTTGCAAATGAACGTTAAAAGCTTCGTGACTCAAACCATGCATGTGCTTCATTCCTTATTCCATAAGTCATGCTTCATGCATTTATGAGAGCAGTTAGCATTCAAAATGTCGTTACACAGATAAGGAAAGTTCGTGCAGGGCGTAAGTGAAGTGTGTCAGAGAAAGTAGTGCTCGAGCATGATATCTTAATGCTCGAGTATTGTAATAAATATTTCAGAGAAAAGCTCAATGCTTTGACTTATTGCTGGAGCATAGAATGAGAGTATTTGAAAAATAATCACGATGCTCAAGCATTGATGTGTAGTACTTCCAGCAATGATGATACTTTAAGTTTGTGCTGGAGTATTGAAACAATTTTTGCCAGCAGTAGGTTCGGTGCTTGAGCATTGTACTCAGTGCTTGAAGCATTATCAGTGCTTTCTGCAATTGCTGGAGCATTTTCAGAAAGTATTAGTGAATAGAAGAATTTTGTACTCGATGCTCGAGCATTGAAAGCTAGTGCTCGAGCATTGGTAATACTTTTAGTTAATGCTTGCAGTATTTACTCATGGTGCAGCTAAAAATCCTCAATACTCGAGCACTGCATTCTAGTGCTTGAGCATTATCTTTGCTTTCAGCTAATGCTTGAAGTGAAGTCTGATAGCACTGTTAGAACCTTCAATACTCGAGCACTGTTTCCTAGTGCTCGAGCATTGGCATTATTTCCAGCCAATGCTTGAAGTATTAGAAGACATCATTAGTGAGAGCCTCTGACTAAACCCGATGCTCGAGTATTGAGTTCTAGTGCTGGAGCATTGGCAATACTTCGTGCCAATACTTGAAGTACTGAACAGCCGTGCTGTCTGAATGCCTTGACTTAGCTCGATGCTCGAGCACTGAGTTCTAGTGCTCGAGCATTGGCAACACTTGTGCAATACTTGAAGCACTGAACAACAGCACTGTCTGAGAGTCTGTAAATAGCCCGATGCTCAAGCATTAGCAATGCTTCTTGCCAATGCTTGAAGTATTCATATGAAGTATTGTTCATAACTTCTTTTTCAGAACCCGATGCTCGAGCATTGAGTTCCAGTGCTCGAGCATTGACAATACTTCATACCAATACTTGAAACATTCAATGGAAATACTGCTCAAAGTCTTAATTTTAAAATACAATGCTTGAGCATTGACTTCTAATGCTTGAGTACTATCAATACTTTTGCAAAATGCTCGAGCATCTTTCAAAGCATTGAATTAAAACTTTTGAATACAAATTTCAAAAACATTTTCCAATTCTATAAATTCTTTTTAACACAGAAGTTAATTATTTTGTTATCATCAAAAGAAGGTATTAACACCCCATTCCTTGTAAGTTATCTCCCCAAGTGCTGTAGAAGGATTCGAAACCTTAGGAAGTTCAAAATCCTTATCATTTAACTCATGGATGACCAATTGCTCAAATGAATGGTCATCATAGATTTAAATGTAAATTGTACTTCTAAAGAACGCAACAAATATTTTTTAATTGCAATTGAAATTATTTTAATAAGAAAATAAGATTGCCTATAGAAAATTGACATAAGTAAATATTTACAAAATTATCAGATAGGGGAAAAAGCTAAAGAAGTAGTGACATGATAGAACTTTGTCAACATTAGGTGCCTATTTGACAACACATGAAGAATCACTTCTAGCAACTCAAACCATGGTTTGGGGAAAAATAGCCAAGCACCCAATTTTTTTTATAGTAAAATCACTTAGTTTGAAGAGTCCAAACCTTGGTTTTGAAAAAAAAAAAAAACTAGCAGGTAAGGAGCTTGTGAAGAGAGAGAGAGAGAGAGAGAGAGGTCGTTGATTTGCATGAGATTGAGACATTTTTCTTTGTGATAGACACATGTTCTTTTTTGCCCAACAACTCTTTTACTTAATAACACATCTTAGTTTTTACCATTCATTCATCTCTTCGTATGTGTCCTTTCAATATCGTCAACTACTTCCATAAAATTAATGAACTTATTAGTAGTTTGATCTCTCTTCAATGAAATAATTTGTTCCTTCCCAATTATTTTATGCATTGTCCAGGCTTCCCTTTTTTTGGTCATATTGTGTGTTTGTTGGCTGTATTAATGAATGAAATAATCATATTTTATTAAGTGAATTCATAGCATTTTAGGGGATTTTGGTGCTATTATTGGATTTTTATTGAGTTCAATTGCATTAATTATGATTAATGATTATTATATTAAATTAAAGCCAATTAATGGTATTTTTGGAAGAAATTGGGATCAAAAGATAAATCCAAATTAAATATATTTATTAACATAATTTCAAAAGATTCTCAATTCAAATTAGTAAATCTATGATTCTGAGTTTAAATTAGAAAATATAAGATTTTGAAATTTAAATAACAAATCTATTATAAGGATGCATCAAATTAAGGACCAAACTCATAAATCCATTTATTTTATTTTGGTTTTGTTTTGTTTTATTTTGTTTTTATTATATTATCTTATTTATTATTATTATTATTTGGTTTAGGTATTAATGGGTATATATACCCATTACGTTCAGGAGGGAGGAAGCCGCCAAAACCATTAATAATTCATCCATCTATTCATCCCAGCGAGAGGCGGCCACTATTCATAAATCCACCAATTCCATTCACGTAACGCCTCACGCCCTGGGAGCTTCATTCAAGCACGCGGCACGTTCATCATTCCTACACGACGCCGAGGAGATTCATCTCAAGAACAATCAAGAAGCAGCGGCCACACAATTCCAGATTCATCCATTAAGGTGCCGCGCACAAATTCCATTCATTCGCCTTTGGAACCTAACCAAGTCGTCGTCCACACAGGCGCTGTTCCGTCGCGGCAACCGTTGTTCTGCTCCTTACTCGCAGCTTCGCATGAAGGAGATGACAGCAGCGGTGTTTGGACTTCTGAATCTTTGATGAAAACCTTGGCTGGTTTTATAATTCTCTAATTCAACAACAATGACAGGAGCTTAATTCTTCAAATGGGAGTTTTTAGTTGCTTAAATTTTCTGTCTAATAATTATTTAACGATTCCTAAGTCTTAGGATAGTTTTTTTAATTATTCGAACAGTTTCATTGCTTGATCTAATTTATTTTGGAGATTATTGTGACTGAATTATTGTTTAGCAATTCATATTGAACTATTTAAGACTTTAATTTCAATTATAATGTGGTGGTAGCACATTTGAATTGATTTTAGAGTTAATATTTTGTGATTTTCTAAGGTGGCTTAGAATCTTGGATCAAATAATCTTTTGCTAGCTTTAATTATATTATTTGAATTTAAGAGTTACAATTAAGCGGTGGTTTTATTATCTTTAATTCCTCTTTACTATTCTGTTGGCCGTTAATAAATTGGAAGTTTGGAAAACATTTTGTAGCAATTCTCGGTTGTTGGATTAAAGCTTAGTTATAATTCTTTAATTCATTATTTTAACTCTCATATTTATTGAAGTGATGATTGCCCACGTTGTTGAGTTAGGGGGTGATTATTATTATTGTTATTCGAGTGTTTCATTTTTATTTATTTTAACGAAATCCATTTCAATTATTTTTATTAAAAAAATCAAAAAGAATTATTTTAATTTCAATTTAATTTACAACATTTATTTAGAAAATTTCTTAAATTAATTTTCGTTTAGATTACTCGCATTTAATTATTAAGAATTAAATATAGTCTCAACGTAGAGATCGACCTAGGTTAGTGATACTATATTGTATTTAACTTAGTTTTTATTTGATTGCCCCTACGACAGAGCACGTCAATGACAGATAAAAAATAATTATTGTGAAATTTTGATTAACAAATTTTTATTTTTATTTTTATTTCATTACAGTGGTGCACAATTACATAGTGTTATTCATTCGCAGCGCAGAAGAAATGAAATCTGGTGGTTAATTGATAAACACAATACCCTCCGCCATACCCAACGTGTGTTGGACCATTAGATTAGCGACGTGATCTGCACTACGTGAGCACCATACCACATGCGTGTCCCACTCACCTTCAAGCCTACGTTGGATTTCGGTAAGCAAAGCTCCTTCCCGGTGCTTGTCTGTCCAACCGTTGTTCAGGAGGTCCACCACGTCCCTACAGTTAGTCTCAATGACGACCTTTCACCATTGTTGGTCCCAAGCACGTTTGAGGCTCCATAGTACAGCCCATGACTCAGCTTGAAGACTAGTAGTCCCTTTTTCCATTCTGAACAAGAAACCATCAAGCATCGTCTCATCATGATCATGAGCAATACCAGCACAAATTGAGTCGTATGATTGCTGAACAGTGGCCCCGTCTATATTTATTTTAATACATTCAACATAAGGTGGTTGCCAGAATCCGTACATTCGCGGGAAAAGCTCAGTTCTGCCTTGCTCCTGTTCCGAGCACGACAGCACTGCAAGTGCTTGAGCAATAATCTATTTAGACCCCATGGCCTTGTTTTGGAAGATCTAAGCATTCCGATTGATGCATAAGTGGCGACTAAACACGGCAAACCAGGCTCGCCATGGAAACCCCATTACCCTATGCCTAAGGTTGAGGTTCCATTCCACCCAGTGTCTCGGTTCTTGTATTTCCAAGACACGCCTGCGAAACGGGGAGGGGATAATAAGATCCCAGCACTCGGATGTAATGGTGTAATCTCTTAGGACGTGCAGTAGATCCTCTTTTGTGTTGTCACACAGGTGACAGTCACTACTACTATGCAATCCCCTTTCAAAGCGATTAAAGGTTGGTCAGTAGCCTATTTCTTCCACACAGCCATAGAAATCTGTAGCGTTGTGGGACTGGTGCTTTCCAAATCCTCCTCATAACCCTTTGCGCGTAAAGCTTTGCGGTTGACATAGTGCTAAATATGCAGACCTAAGGAAAAATATCCATCAGGTGTACTTCACCATCGGGGTTTGTCTTCCCTTCCACTCCAATCGGTTGGCCTAATATGTGCTATCTCATAAATCAAAGTAGTGGGAAGAGACGATGCAAACATCTCCCACAGCCATTCTCCATTGTCTGACACGAATTGACCCACTGTCTCCTCCTTCATTTTCTCATCAACAACCCTGGTAGCATATGTGCTTAGCTTCTCATGATAAGGAAGCCAACGGTTTTCCCAAAACCGAGTACGGTAGCTATCTCCTAATTGCCAACCAATGCCTTGGATTGTTTTCTCCCAAGTTAGCCTAATGCCTTTCTACGCTTGAGATTCAAACTTCCTTTTCTTCACTTGTGGAATAATGTCAGGCCCACAGTTATATTTCTCGGACCAACTTCACCCATAGGGAATCCCTGTGTGGCACCAAGTTCCAACCAAGCTTCATCATGAAAGCCATATTTTGTTTTCTAGCTTGACGTAGGTGATGCTACCAAAATTTAATTATGCACCGCAAGTTTACTAGTCGTGGAAATAATATATGGTAAATCAAGGTCGATTCCACATATACTCAATTTAATAGGTAAATAGGCATTAGAAATAAATTTTGTTTAAGTTGAGCAAATCAAAATACGAATAATAAAAATATAAATTTAATTAAACTAAAATACTAATTCTAATACGCTAGAAAATATTAATTGACATAAGCGACCTAGAGTGACTAATCCCTTCTTTAAGTTTTAGAGCATGTAATTATCTAAATAAAAATATTTAAATTCTAACTTGTTAATCTAGAGTATAAATAGATATAATGTCTTCCGATCATCTACAAATCTCTCTTAAATAAAACTATTATTCCTAAATAGCTTTTCAAAAGGCATTAACTCGAATGATCTCACTCTAATATGATTATATGAATCATGTATGTATATTCTTATCCCAAAGGCAAATTAGAATAAATTCTAATATCATATTATTCAGTTTAAAGGTCTAATTAAGATCCCTCTTTTGAGACCAATATCCCCTCATGCGTGTCCTTTCTTTTTCTCTAGCGTGTGTCTTCGTGCTTGTGCCCTCTGGACGTCCTCCTCTCTTCCGTGTGTTTTTCCTTTTCAGCCCTCACGTCCCCTCTCAGATGTCTTCCTGCACACTTACATATAGAATAGTTGCCCTTTTGGATGTGTGCTCCCTCACGTGCCTTCCTACCACAACTACGTAATTAATATTATGTTTCATCCTTTCAGGTGTGCTCCCCTTTTCTGCGTGTGTGCGCGTGGATGTTATATAATATATATATATATATATATTATGCCCAAAATATTTCTTTAATCTTTAATCTTTAATCTTTCATTTCTTCTTGATTTTCCAAGATTTCCTTTCTTCACTGCTTAACTAAAAATATAACAAGATAATAAAATAAAAGGAAGCAAAACAAAATAGAAATAAAGATTAATAAAAGATTTAAATCATTATTATCTACTATGATTTTCATAAATCCCTAAGATAATGCATATCTTTGCTATTTTAAACTTAAAATCTTTTACAACAATGAATCCATAAGATACTGTACTATCGGATAGATTTCTCATTTTAAACTCGTAATCTTTTAAATTTATATTGATAACTCTCAAAATATCTCAAATATACTAAAAATTAGAGAGTTATCAGTAGACGCAAACCCCCTTCCTCTTTGAGTCTGCACACATCATCCCAGGCTACTAAGTGGATCTTCCTTCCCCATTTGAGCTCCCCCATAGGAAATTCCGAGTCCTCTTGTCAATCTCATTGCAAACACTCACAGGAAGTAACGTTGTCTGCTTTGCGTAGGTTAGAATAGCTGCCGTTACAGATGATACTAAGGCGTGATGGCCAGCCATTGATAAGTTATTGTCTTTCCAGCTTGTTAAATGGCTATCCATTCTGTTCAAGACATATTGTTAAGTGTTTTTCCCCACTCTCTGATGCTGAAGAGGAACACCCAAGTACCTGCCCAGATCAGCTGTGGTAATAAAACCCAGAAATTGGCTTATTTCCTCTCGCCTTGCATGGTCCACATTAGGTGAGAAGAAAATTCTTGATTTAGTATTGCTCACTTTTTCTCCCGATGGCGCATAGAAATCGTCTAGGCAAACCTTAACAGTTATAGCCTGATCCAAGCTAGCTTCTGCAAATAACATTAGATCATTTGTAAAAAAGAGATTAGAAATAGCAGTTTCATTCTTTCTCAACGCAAAAGGTTGCCACATTCCTTGCATGACTACATGTTGAATGAGATGAGCCAGTTTTTTAATTGCAATGACACAAAGGTACGGGGAGATAGGGTCCCCTTGATGAATGCCCCTGCTCGGGCAGAAAGTTGGTCCTCTAGAATCATTCCATAGAATCTGCATGTTCACTGATGTCAAACAAGTCTGCACTAAATCAGTAAATTTGGATGGATAATTCAGTTATGTTAGACAATCAATAATAAAAGACCAACTAAGTCTATCGTATGCTTTTTCTAAATCAATTCTTATAGCCAAGAAACCCTTCTTCTTTCTCTTCATATTCCTCATCGAACAAATCACTTCCTGGGCCAGGATAACATTATCATATATTTGTCAACATGGAATAAAGCTGTATTGATTTGGGGCGATCACCTGTAGCAGCACACCTTTAAGCCTTGACGCTAGCACCTTGGTGACTATTTTGTAAATTACATTTCATAGGCTAATAGGGTGAAAATCTTGGAAAGACTAAGGAGTCTCATTCTTTGGGGTTAAAGCGATTCCATTTATAACCTTGATCTTCTGTGGGGAGTAGAAAACTTCCTTTACCATATGGATCATTGATGGGCCTACATGGTCCCATTGGTTTTGAAAGAAGAGAGCATTTAATCCATCTGGGCATGGGGCCTTTAAGATCCCCATGCTAAAAAGTGCTTGTTTAATTTCTTTGGGGGAGGCCATTTTCGCTAGATCTCGGGTTGCATATATGGTGTAATACTTGGAAACTGTCCACCAAAATTTACCTTGTGGGGCTAGGGGGATGAGAACATGAATAGCTATTGGAAATACTTTGTGCCTAGCGGAGTAATCAAGTCACAATCGTAAATCCATATGCCATTCTCGTCTTGTAAGGCCTCAATCTTTTTCTTTTTCTTTCGAATAATCATCATTGTGTGGAAATATCTGGTATTCCTATCTCCACAGAGGAACCACCTACAACAAGATCTTTTTGAAGCTACATCATCTCCTCTTATGCAAGTCATTTCTCCAGTTCGACCCACACCTCATGCCTCATGCTGTAATATTCCGCCAGAAAAAAAAAAAAAGGGTCGGAAAAAAAGAAGAAGAAGAAGGACTAGAATAAAATGGGTATAAGTGTGGAAGGGCAGGGGTGTCATTTCCCCTCCCACACTCTTGATATCTTCTCATCAGCACCTTTTCACTATTCCTCACTCGGTTTTGCTTCCTCCAGAAGACACGAACATGACACGAACGAGAGAAGGAGAAAGCGTCGAACATAGCGGTGCCATTTTTCGCTGGAGAAAAACGTTTTTCGCCGGTATAAGCACAGATTTGGGTTGAAGCTCCCTGAACACTCCTCTACCTTCAGATTTTTCTATTTCTGCTACTTTGAGATTTCAAGGGTTGAGTTGGGATTGGAGAAATGATAGTTTTTACAGATTAAATCAAGTTATAAGCAAGATTATAACTTCCTTAAATCGTATGGAGTATTTCTTGAGAAAATTTTTCTTGGTTACCAGATGTTCAGGTCGCGGTTACTGTTCATGTGAACAGTAACATCTTTATATTTTGGTTTCTGAAGAAATTAAAAAAAACAGGAAGGAAGTACACACACGTTGGTAGTGGAATTGAAAAATTGAGCTCAAAGAACTGTTGATATATATTGGTGTGAGCACTTGTGGTACAGGTGTGTGCATGTGTATGTTGTAAGTGGACAATGAATATAGGGGAGAGGAGTTTAAATGGAGTTATGAGTGTTGGATCATAAATGTATCCAGTGGGGTATAGATGTATGGAAATTAAGGTGGTGCTAATATGGAAATTCAGATTTTTTTTTTTTAAAAAAAGGGGTTTTGTGAAGTGTTGAATTTATTTAAAAGAGGAAGGGAGCTGTTAATGGGACTGAAAGTGATTTTGAGTCCAAACCCATTGTTTCGGTATTTTCGTGGTAAACCATAATCCCAACTGTGTACACACACATGCCTGTGTGTGTACTCTATAATATGGAACTGGAGGTGTTTTATAGTGGACAATTTTAGGATTCGAATCATTGAAAGAAAATATGATTCATGAGGTTAGTAAAGAATCAAGTGACTTGAAGGAATTAATTTACTGATTTGAGTTGCTGGCTTGTTTAAGCTAAAACAAAGGCAAATGATTTCCTTTACCCATGGAAGTTGGGGAGCACTTAGTACACATGTCAAGCTTTAAAATAAGTCTTAAAACACATTATTTGGATGAGTGAATTGTAAATTATGAATTTTTAAAGATTCATGTAGAAAACTGGAAGGAGCATGTTTTTGGAAAGGAGCAGAGTGCATTTTCGCTAGTTTGATGTAGCAATGTTTAAGAACTGACCACTGAGCTTATTTTTCCTTTATAATGGATGAAAAGAGCTTTATATAGAACTTGGAATCACTGCATTTGGAAGTTTACAGATTAAGCTATGAATTTTTTAAATTTGACTCAGAAATCTGGGAAAATAGTTTTTCCTGATGAAGTGGCTGACTTTGAGAAGGTTTTAAACTGGTCAAATGGTCTTTGTTGACCATGAAATTTGGCAAGTGAATAGTACTCATAATAAGCTTTAAATGGAGTCATAGAATGCAATTGTTGAGTAAGTAAATTGTATGTTATGGATTGTCAAAGTTTTGGCTTGAAATCTGGAAATTCTGGAAAGGTTGGCAGATAGTCAGAATATTGGAGCACAAATTTTAGGATATGAACTGATAATAAGTTCTAAATGGTAATTTTCTTTGGAAGATATTGTAAAGAGCTTTAAATGGACACTTGAATCACTTCATTAGGAGTTTTATGGAATAAGTTATGATTTTCAAAGCTGATTATAAATTTAGAAGTATTATTGGCGTTGATTAAATATTGTATATATTATTATTGTTAGGAAAGGAAGAAGATGAATTGGAAGCTAAAGGAAGGAAATGAGTTATATGTTGAGGGCATGATAGGTGAGTGAATAGCGTCCCATTATAATTTTTATAAAATGCGTTTTACGGTATTTCGCATTTTCAATTCAATTTTAATGATTGGAATTTATCGGAATTTAATATTTTCATTGACATTGTAAAGGGTAAGATTTACAAATTTGTATTTTTATTGAATATTCGTTTATTGCAACTGAAAGAAAAGTTTGAAATATTTATTATTGCAAAAGTTAGATAAGAACTTTGGCATTTTGAACATTGCATCATTTCAAGAATTGATTGTTGCTGTGATTTCATGCATAGAGGTTACGAAAGAAATGATATTTTCATGCTATACGCATGCTTGAAAACGATGTTGATATATACTCTATGCGTGCTTGATAATGGTTTTGGATATATTAATTGCAAACTTACATGCTGGGATCCTTGTTACAAATAATTTAAAAATAGTTTATTATTAAATGCGATTTGGAAATTGATCCCATGCATGCTTGAAAACGTTTTTGAAAGGACTGAATACAGAACGCTGGTTACTAACAGCAGTACTGTTAGTCCTTGGTGCACCATGGTTAATTACGAGCTCGCCTGTTATTCGTGGGTGTTAACTCACGCCTGTTATTCGTAGGGTTACCCCTGCACTTGTTATTCGTGGCCCCGAGCCGCGCCTGTTGGTTACTTACCCTCGTGAACTGTGTGTTCACGCCTGTTTTCGTAGCCTCGAGCTGCGCCTGGTTATTTACCCTCGTGGACTGTGTGTCCACGCCTGATATTCTGTTCTGTTGAAGTCCTCTGAAAATATGAGCTTTAAATATTTTGTTAAATTGATTTTGTCAAACAAGTGGTTTTGCAACGTAAGTGAGATTATCTGGGAAATAAGTTGCTGTTCATCTTTAAGCATGGATTGATTTTATTCTTCAGAGATTGAGATTTACTATTGTATTATTTATCAAAGTTGAATTCATTAAACTATTATCTTTAGTTTCGTTAAATGTATGAATGGGACGTTATTCACCGGAAATTTTATTTTGGCTTCAGATAGCCCAGCTGACCCCTTGTCTCTGGTTGAGCAATGAAAAGCCTCCTTGTTGTTACGAAAGACATTGGCTTTGTAGTTGCTGTTTGGCGTATATAAAGATTATATGTATACATTGTAGGTTAGGTGCTCCACGTAATCTATAGGTGAGGTCCTTATACTTGTATTATATGTTGATAACGTAAAATGTTTTATGGCACAATATTGAGAAAGGAAATAGTTTATTGAGTTATTTAACAATGTGGTAAACAGTATGCGGTTGCAAATCATAGGCTTACGGAATATGAGATCTCTCATAGTCCGTACCGAACACCTCTAAATTTTAGGGTGTGACACATGCTCTCCCAGAAAGAGTCATCTTATGCTTTTGCGTTCAATTGCTCCAATTGTAAGAGAAGGTCAGCTTTCCTCATTTCAGTGTTTCCAAAAAAATGCTTTTCCAATCCTGAGCATCTCTCTGAAAAAGCTTGACATTCTCTTCCCATCTAACGTCAACACTCTAGCTTTCTTTCACAACCTTTCCAAAACCTTCATGCATCACCCAAGGAGCAAAGAACTTGAAGTACTTGCTTCGTTGAGGTCTCCATGGTTCTTCCTTAATCTTCAAAAGTAATGGAAAGTTATCAGATTTCAGTTTTGGAAGATGGACCACTGATGGAGAGTTAAAGAACCCCACCCATTTCGTGTTTGCCACAAACTGATTGATGCGACTTCTTGCGTTGCCCCGTTTCCAGGTAAAACACATCCCTTGGAAGTCTAGAGTGATAGTCCTCATTCATTATACCAGTGAACAAAATCCCGATCAGGTCTCTGGAGTGTCCTAACAGAAGACATGTGATCCCCACCACTAAGGATTGAATTGAAATCACCCCCACACGCCACTAACCCACACCTTGTGCTTCAATGTCACGCAGCTGCTGCCAAAGGGCACATCTTACCGTAACATTTGGGTGTATGTACACCACTGAAAGATCTCAAATCTCTGCTTTGCCCACATCGAAGATGCCGTGAATGACTTGGGAGGCTTTGTGTTTAACTGTGAAGTCCATGCTAGTGTCCCGAAAGCACCATATTCCTCCACTGAAGCCTATGGAATCTACGACATCATAGTTTGCAAAGCCAACCCGTCAAGCCAAACTCCTCGCTTTGTTACTGCTTTAGCAAGTCTCAAGGAGGGCAAGGAAATTAAAGTGGTATCTTTTCCTCATGGTAGTTAAGAGTTTTGTAAAGGCGCGGGATCCCACCCCTCTACAATTCCAAACACATTATTATCCCCATTGGAAAACAAAACCAAGTGCAAAACGATCATCAGTAATGAGCCCCTTCCATTGAGGGGCCTTCAACACCTCGTGCAGCCACTTTGGTAAGTGCATCTGAGTTTGGGTTAAGGTGCTCTAAATCCATATATGGAGGGGCACTTGGGTCGGGAGGGTTGTCAACCTCCATCTCAGCCATGCATACCATCCTACTTGTGTTCTCATCCTGCTGCAAGTCCCCTGGAAGTAGGTCCCTCCCAATTATTCCAGGTTCCTTCATTTTTTTGGGCCTCCATTCTCAAAGCTTTGGTGTTTAAGAGTTCCTTCTCCAGCCCATCCCTTGTGTCCATTCCTAACCGACTTCTGGCCCGTATAAGTGAGTCCATACTACTAGCTTCATCCGTTACGGGCTTCTAGACCAGGCTAATATTTTTTGGGCCAAACTTCTTCTGGCTCTGAAACTTTGTGTCCTACAAGCCAGCTCTAGTTTTGGGCCCGTTATCTTTGTTCTATCTTGGCCCAAAAGCATGTGGGAGTAACTCCTTCTCAGCTGTAACTGTTAAGTCAAGTATAGGCTGCGTTTTCAGAAATCCTTCCACTTCCTGATTTTGTACATTATTTCCCTCCCCTTGATTCACCAGGATCGGATAGCGTGATCCTGGCTCCATCTTAGCGATTCCCAAGCCTTGATTCACCCCAGTTTTCATTCTCCTTTCCATAATCGGATCCTGCTCCTCGCGTTCTGTGACACATCTTATTTTCCCCCTATTTACTCCTATGAGATCACTTTTAAACCACTCTTGGGCCTTAGATATCATTAATTGACCAAAAATTGTGAATTTGAATTTTCAAAAACGGAAAAAAAACGTTATTACTGTTCACATGCCACTTTTCCAGATTTCTGACCCAAATTTGAAAAATCATAATTAATTTAAAAAAATCAAAATAGAGTGGTTCCAATTTCTAAATTTTTCTTATTAAGTAATCTATAGAGGAAAAATACTCATTGACCTAAAAACCTGCCCATTTGAATCAGTTTATTCCAAAATCACGTGTTGCTCGAATGGTCAAATTCCAATTTTCCAGTTTTTCCTTTAAACTTTGGGAAATCATAACTCTTAATATACATATCCAAATTTCATAAAATTTATATCATTTTAAAGCTTAGGATGTGTAGTTTTTGAATGGAAAGTTTCAGCTCATTTGGAGCTTGTTTGCTATTTATCATTGCCACGTGAAACAGATCCGTTTTTAGGGTCTTTAGAACCCATCTTGACTTGAAAACTTGATTTTTCTTATAAAATCTTAGGAAACCTCTTTTGACTTGTGGATCCCTTTTATTGCATGATTATCTTGTCTATTTTATTTAAGTGGTATTATGCATGCATCTACATACTTTTATCATCATCCATGTAAAAGTTTACATTTACATACCAATAAATACTTAACTTAAACTTTAAGCATATAGACATCTTCCATCATTTCACCAAAATTTACACAAGCAAGGACATCATCTTTATTCATCAATAACCATTTTCTTACCCTTGTTTGAGCTTCCACCTACATGGTTAGTGGTGGATAATGAGATTTATGCAAATCCCAATAGCAAAATTAACTAACAAAAACTCGTGAATGTGCATGTAATGCTTTTCAAGAAGTGTGTATGAGCAAGATACATGTGACATGTTCAAACATTACATTAACATGCATATGGCCATAGCAATCAAAGTCACATACCATACACATAACGTAAAACTCATATATCATAAAACAATGCACCATTCACACAAGTTCATAAAATAGCTTTGAAGAGTTAGTAGTCTTGTTACCTTTTAGCTTTGCTTTCTCTTAACTTTAAGCTCTCTTAGGTAACCTTTCCAATAGGCTCTTGGAGCTTTGAAATCCCTAACAATCATGGTATAATACTCATATAAACATACAACTATCAAGATGCCATAAAACTTGTAAAAACGTAATGAACTCCCTCTTGGTTTCAGAGTCCTACAAATTCAAGACTTGATTTTTATGGCCCTTAAGGCTTCTAAAATCCATATCTTAGCTTTACCCTACACAAAACATCATTTTGAAGCCAATGGAACCATCAAAATGCTCAAAAACACAACCTTTCTATTTTTTTTCTTAGCTTGGACAAAAACAGCAAAAATAAGGAAAGGAAGGGTTTTTCAACTTTGTTCATGAATGCTTGTGTATTCTTGTTTCCAAATCATGATTCAAGCATCAAAATACTCAAACACATTTTCCCTTTTCAAGACCTCACATGGACAGCACCTCCCCGTAAACTTAGGGTTCCAAAGTTTCAACAACAACCAAAACAACACCAACCAACATCAAACCACTCTTTACTACTTAGAGAAGAGTTTGCAACCTTTTGTTACTTCAAAAACCTCTCATTTTCCATTTTCACCTTTTGAAATCCTTGCCTCTCTTCTTCAAAAAGAGAGACTCATTCAAGAAATCAAACCATTAGAAAGGTGAAAGAGGTTGTAAGCTTGAGAAAAGGTGAAGGTTTGAGAGTTTAATCTATTACCTTGTTGTTGTAAGCTCTTCCTTCTCCCTTGGCAGAGCAAAAATGGAGTCTTGGGAGCTTGGGAGAGGAGAGGAAAAATCAGACCTTTAGAGAGAGAAGAGTGGATGGTTTTTGAGAGGAAGAGAGAGGAAAAATTGCTTTATGTAAAGTCCTCTTGAAAAATGAAGGGTTATGATTGATACCTAATAGTTAAGTCCTCTCTTGAATGCATAAGATGGTGCCACTTGTCAAGCTAATGTGGAGGGTGAAAAAGGTGTCATAATTACTCTCAACTACCTCATTAATGACTTAGTTGGGCTGACTAGATCCACCCTGTCCAGTTAATTGATCCGGTGGCACACATTTCCGTAAAGTTCCCTCTACACGGGTAATTACCTTTTTACTTTTTCAGAGACTTTCTCTCTCATGTGGCGCCATTCCCTAGGCCTCTTTGCCTAGGTGGCGTCATGTCCTAGTCAAAAACATCTTCGGGTTTCCTCGTAATCCGTCAGGATTTCCTTGATTTGTGTGCAACACCGTAAAACGGGCGTCCAGTGGCCAATTTAACTTAAGAAAATTCTATATTTTTCCCTGATATTCCAGCCTTTTTTCGTTCCTAAAAATTCTTCCTATATTTTTCGTAATTAATTTTCTAAGAAAATCCTTTTTCCGGGGTTTTCGGGCATTTTGATCTCTGAACTAAGAAATTACCCGTACCGGATACTGGGTAACAATTTTATTAAATACTTTAGAACCCGTCTAAACTTTTTTTAGTTCGGGTCTCCGACGTTCGAGAACTCCTACTACCTCAAATAATTAGTTCTCAGGCGTCATTAACTCCAAAATCCCTTAATTACGAAAATGACATTACTTGTCTTACTTTCCACTTATTTACAAAAATGCCACCACCTTTAATTCTTTTGGCATAATTACCAAAATGCCATTACTTTTTTTACTCTTTCTTAATTCCAACTTTACCCTTGATTGACTCTTGACATTTTTTGTCAACTTTGACTTTTGTTGACTTTTGACCAAATTACCAAAATGTCATTATTATTTGATGACATTTCGTGCCCTAGGCCTTTTAATTCAAAATGACCATTTTGCCCTCATCATTTAGGCTAAATGACCATTTTTACTTGAATTCTCAAGCCTAGTGACTTAGTCAATCATCATTTCTTGTCTATAGGCATTTTCCTTTCTATTTTTCTTATCTACGGGGCTCAAATCATTTCGTAATTCATCGGTTTAGCCTTTATTTCTATTTTATGAAATTTAGGATATTACACGTTCCTCGTGGCCACTACACCACCCTCCATTAGTCGAAACCAGTGACCGGACTCGCCTTACTCCATGCACTATTAGGGCTGTTGTTTCTGGAACCCTGGGTAGTTACCTTAAGCCTCTCCATTGTCTCCCTCTAGCTTCCCTTGCTAGCATCTACATTGGGCTGGTTGCGGCATTGGTCTTTATCATAGCCATATTTCCCACACTCAAAACAAATAAGATGAATGCCCTCATATTGCACCCTCCTGGCCTTCCCATTGATCAGAATATTTGGCTTTAGTGGAGCATTCAGATCCAGTTCAATGCAAATTCTAGCAAAGCGTTCCTTCTTCCTCCCTACCGTATTAGAATCACACTTGAAGACTCTACCCACATGAAGAATACATGCATCATAATAATCAAGTCGTAGTTTATCTAGACAAATCCATGCAACAATTTTGCTTATGATTTCCTCATCTAGATCGAACTCTGGTCGCCACGGTTGCACAGTGAGGTAGTGGTAATAGATTAGCCACGATCCTCCTATCAATGCCAGTTCATAATCCTTTTCATGTGCAAATCTTACAACAAAGAAGCCTGAGCTAATGTATATCGTCTCAACCTTCCCTTCCTTTGCCCAAAGTTGTTGCACTTTCTTTTCTATGTACTCGCTGTTCACCATGTGGCCCAGAAGTTTCACAAAGACTGCATTCTTCCATCTATTTGCTAGTCTCTCATGTTCATGTTCTGAGATTGTGACATACAAATATGACAAGAAACAAATAGTGGAAAATACAAGTGTAGGCTAGAATATATAGGTTAGTGGAGAAAAAGGAAAAAGTATGACTCAATTTGATTGATTTTGAAATCCTATTATTTTGAAATCAAATTTCAAATTGTATAAAGCTACCTATAGGAAGATAGTGAATTTAGAATTCTTACAATTTAAATCCAAAATGTTAAAAGCAAAATGAAACATGGAGAAATCTAAAACCAAGATAAACGGCTCTAAAAATTTTAAATTTCAAATACTTCATATACTATTACAGTATATACAAACTTATTCCAATTTACTAGATTACTTATTACAAAATAAAAAATCACAAAGTTACAAAAATAGTAGGTAACATTTTATTGAACAACTATTCTACTAGTGGTGTCTCTAGCATCTTTGGATAAATAAAGCCTTGATTTTTTGCAGTGATACTACAACATCAGCCATAGTAAGTCGTGCCTCAGGTAAGTCGATGCAACAATTTAATGCCAACTCAAAAACTGATAAGATATGAGGTAATATATTATCAGTATTTTGAATTTCTAGGTGTAGCAAATTGGCATCTATAATATTAATGATTGAATGTGGCATGGCTTTACTCACCCAATCTTTCAAATTTAATCCCTCAACTAACATTTCATCTGTGGGCTTCTTCCTTGTAAGCATTTCCATTAGCAAAATCCCATAACTATAAACATCTCCTTTGGTGGAAACAACTCCTTTCGATCCATACTCTATATGTCATATTGAATTATTAGTATAGAAGTCATGATATCAAAAACATAATATAAGGTTTGCTATTAAACTTTTCTTTTGCATGATCAATTCAAGTTGTTAAACATCAAGGCATATATTATTAGGGAAAATAACAATTAAGTCCCATGCAAGTAAAAAAATGAACCAATGGTCTCAAAGATTCAAAAAATTATCAAAAGGTCCCAGGCGTAACTGCTGAGGTTGTTAATGAAAGCTGCTGAGGTTGCTAATGACAACGTCAGCAGTTACTTCTAAGACCTTTTAATAATTTTTCGAATCTTTGGGACTATTGGTTCATTTTTTGGCTTGCATGGACCTATATGTAAATTTCCCATATTATTATATAGATTAATATTCATAATTTTAAATGTTGTTGCTAACATGGAAATCAAATATTTTCGATGTTAATACACTGTTTTACCATGAATTATCCCAAGTGAACTCAAGTTCAATAAAGAAAAAAACGTTCAAAAACAAAAATTAATAAAAAAGAAATAAATAATATGATATATTCAAAACTCACAAAAGATAACGAATAAAAAGAAATAAATAATTTGATACATCCAAAACTCACCAACGACTGTCAACATGACTCCAGGGAATATGTTTTATTCATGAGCTATGTTGATATTACTTTGGCTATTCAAAAACCTCTCTAAAAAATTTATTAAGTGGGCTCTACTCTCTCTCAAAAATTAAAGGTTTTTAAAGTGAAAGTAAGATATAGAGAAGAAATATAGAAAAATGCAGGGCTCACTTCCAATCACTGAAGAAAACCCCTTCCTTCCTTTGATAGTTTCAAGCAACAAATTTGTAAAGTAAGAATTATAGTAAATCAAATTTCAAACAACATATGGAAATCTTCAGAAAAAAATAATGCACTTTTCAAGTTCCTATCAATCCTTTTTTTTCCTTATTTGCTAGATAAAATAGAGCACTTTTCAAATAATATGAAGATGTTCAAAACCCATGTGGTCAAGAAAATCTCAAATTTCAAATACTTTATGCATTATTATGGCAAACATCTTCACTCTACTCTGATTGTCAATTGCATTTTTAAAAAATAAACCAAACCAAAGGGGTAAGAAATAGAAATTAATTTAATTAACAATTGTTATGCTATGGGCACCTCTAATATTTTGCATAAATGCAAACTTGCTTTTTCTTTTCTTTTTTTAGTGTTCCCGGGATATCATTTATAGTAAGCCTTACCTCAAATAAGTCAATGCAACAATTCAATACTAACTCAAAAATATATTATATATGATATAGTATCTTGTTGTTATTTTAATTTTCTCTGTAAAAAGTTTGTATTTATAATATTAATGATTAACGTGGTGTGGATCCTTTCACCTAATCTTTTAATCTTAATCCATGAAAAAATATGATATCCATTAGCTTCTTCTTTGCAAATATTTCCACTAGCAAAATACCATTATTATATTATACACAGCTCCTTGTACATAAAAAACATTTGATCTATACTCTATGTTATGATAAATTATTAGTATAAAAGTCATGATGTCACAAACATAAGGTTTGTGGTTCAACTTTTCATTTATACTTTCAGTTCATATATTTACACATCAACATGTAAAATATTTGCTAGAAATTAAAGGATATAAAATTTTATAAAGTAGAACAAACAAAACAAAAGAATACAAAAATACATCCAAAATATTATTATGAAATTGTTACCTGGTGCCATATAGCCAATGGTAGCCAAAGTTTTGGTATAATTTTCCTGCTCTCTTTCTCCAAACAATTTAAAGATACCAAAATCACTAAGATGAGCCACCATATCTTTGTCCAACAAAACATTACTTGGTTTCAAATCACAATGAACAACTAGTGTAGGAGAACCATGATGAAGATACTCCAAAGCTATTGCCACATCAATCATTATGTTCAACCTTTGCAAGATGTCTAAATAATAGTTGTGAGAGTACAACCATCTCTCAAGACTCCCGTTTGCCATGAATTCCACTATTAGAGATTTGAAACGACCATTTGAGCAACTACCAATGATTTTAATGAGATTCCGATGGCGTAAATTGCACATGGCAACACTTTCAATATCAAAACTTCTTAATGCTTCTTCCATGTCTGAGTTGAATACTTTTACAGCGACAATATTTTCATTTAGAAGAATTGCTTTGTATACTAACCCAGAACTTCCAGAGCCAAGAAGATTACTCTTGTCAAATCCATTTGTTCCATGTAGAAGCTCATAATAGGATATCCTGATTGGCACATCCAAATTCATTAAATCCATTTGTGTCGAATGATTACCATCACCTTTCTTACACTTTAAGAAGAAAATGCCTGAAACAACCAAAATGACAACTATGACAGACAATGAGCATTTTATCATCAAGATCACTTTCCTTGATATGTGCTTGTTTCCTTTCTTGCATGGTTGGACTTGTAGTTGGGATTTCCCGCAAAGATCTTTATTCATTATAAAAGATTGAGCAGTGAAATTCTGAAAAGGGCCACCATTTGAAATTTCACCTTGCAATAAATTATATGAAAGATTAATGTATTTAAGATGACGTAATAACTCTAAGGATTTTGGGATCACACCAGACAAATAACTATGAGAAAGATCCATAAACTCTATGTTTACCATGCTTTTAAGTGATTCAGGAATAGGCCCTTGTAATTTGTTTTGAGCCAAAGATAGGGTTTGCAAAGTTAGCAAGCCACCCATGGTCCTAGGGATGCTTCCTGAAATTTGATTTCTTGATATGTTCAATAATGTAATTGCTCTCAAACTTGATATCTCTGGTGAAATTAACCCACTCAATGCATTGGAGGATATGTCTAAAATCAAGATATGTTTGAGACTCCAAAGAGAAGAGGGAATATGAGAAATCAATTTATTAGAGCTGAAATTCAACTTCTGCAAAGAGGTATTCCCAAGACAATATGGAATTTCTCCAAAAAGCATATTGTTATCCAAATACAACACACTTAGACTTTTAAGTTGGCAAAGTTCATTTATAATGGACCCTTGCAACCTGTTGTTACTGAGACTTAAACCTTGAAGACCATGTAATTTGTTAATTGTATCTGGAATCAACCCAGTCAAATTATTCCCATCCAAAGCTAAGCTAAATAGGCTTGTTAAATTTCCTATTACATTGGGTATAGCTCCACTAAATTCATTCAATGACAAATCTAACTTAATGAGCTTAGAAGCATTTGATATGCTACTTGGGATTTGTCCATTTAGTTTATTTCCACCCAATAGTAACACCTTCAAGTTAGGAAGTCCAAGTCCTATAGATGATGGGAGACGGCCATGGAGGAAATTATCGCCAAGGTATAAATATGTTAATGTTGAAATGTTAAAACTATTGGAAGGAATAGGTCCAATCAAACTGTTTGATCCCAGTTCTAACGTTTCAAGTTTAATAAGATTGTTGATATCCCTGGGTACAAAACCTGAAAAGTTAACAGTGTTTGTAGATAATATATGTATATTACAACATAAAAAGGTGTTTTCCATTAATATATACATATACTATTAAAAATAATACACCTATCTTATTCATCCCAAAATCCTAATATGTGGATGTTGAATATATTAAAGGGAGAGAATCTTAATATTCTATTTATAAATTATTTTTAACATGTTTTGTCTAGAAATGAAAATAGGTCAGTCCCCTATTGAGTTTGAACCAAGTTTGATTTGATCTTGTTTAAGAAATAGGCGAAGTTGAGACATATATAAAAGCCTAAATGTAAAAAATAGATATTTTTGTTAAGACTTAATCTGACTTGTCTAAACTATAAAAATTTAATTATATTTATATTATATACATTTTATTTTTATTTTTATTTTTATATTTTAATATATATATATATATATAAGTATTGTTAAGAGTACTATTATATTGCTGTGGTCTTATAATATTAATTTTTCAATTTTCATTTGTCGCTTGGTATGCTGTATTGTTGTGTTCCTTTATAGAGTATAACTAGTGAACTCATTGCTTATAATTTAGATTTCAAATAATAACACTTTTGAATTAATTTTTATTTCAATTTATTAAATCAAATATTAATTAATTTCAATTGAATAACATACAACCCTATTTAAAGCCTACAATAGTAAACCGTACTTTGATAAAGTTAAAAGCATATAATGATTAATCTCTTAATCATATTTAAATATCTACATTTTTTTTATACATAAATATCTACATTTTAAGTGCACACTTAAAAACTCTTCAAATCATGGTAGGCTCAAGCAAAAAAAAAAAAGCCTATATGGAGATTAAGCCCACACTCGTACTTTAGCTTCATCACTGGTATTGAGCTAAAGTTTACTTTGATATGTTTTCACCACTAGTTTTACTAGAATTTAAGGAAATTTTTTTTATCAATTCTGCATTAAAATAGAATAATTTTTTAACTTTAACCCTACTAGGTTATAAGAAAATATTCACTTTATTCAAAAAGTAATTGTCCATGCAAGAATAAATGAATGACAAAATTGTACAATCAGGACAAAAGTTTAATAATGAGATTTATAAATAAAAAATATTTTTTTCGCTACCTTATAATGGGATCATATGAATATATACTGTTATAAAAAACTACATGTGTCTAATAATATAAAAAACTCAAATATTTGCGTTATACTGATTAATGTATGGATAAATATTAGAAAGTGAAAACACAAATTTCTTCTAACATTCAAATTATTGACCTTTTAGTAATTGCATTGAAGTCCATAGTGCATTTAGTTTGATTGTATAATACATAATTTTTTATGCAAGGAAAAATATTTTAATAATTTGAAGCGAGGGATTATTTAGTATAGTTTTGATAGTTGATCAAAAGAAGTCTCTCTATTATGTACACTGACTTATACTTTTCTTTCTCCCTCCTATTGATTTTATGTACTTCTTTTGATTTTATACTAAATAATTATTCAAAAACTATCATAGAAAAAAAAATTAAACTATCATACAAAAAAATTAACTTTTAAAGGTTTAATCATATAGGATTAAATAAAGAACACTCCCTCTAAACCCAAAGGAATTACAATTTAATTATTTGACTGGTTGTTGAAAACTCCTTATATTTTCCTTTATTAGTTTGAGCTTAAATTTGGTCAAACAAATATTTTTTGAGTTTCATTTAATTTTTAAAATATAATTTTTCGTTGATTTTGTATACGTGCCTAAATAATTTGGTTTGCTGTACATTTTTTAACTGCTAGGATATGATTTTTTGAGAAATATAAGATAATCTTAATTTCAATTAAACAGTACAGAATTGCTGCAATTTATATATGTTATAAATAATAAAAAACTCTAAACTTGCCCGTCTTTTAAAATAACAGAGAGAGAGAGAACATATCATTAAAGTTACTAAGAGATAGATTTTTTTTAAAAAAAAATATTGACATAGCACATTGGGCCATTATGTCGTTGCAAGGTACATAAAAATTTCACTTTTATCCCTCGCAAATATAAGCCCTAACCTATGCTTCAACAATATGAGTAAAATGATAAAAATATGATTGAATATTATAAGTAGTGCATACCTGTAAATGAGTTACCATCTAAATACAATTCTTTCAAAGACGTACAGTTGCTTATTGATTTTGGAATGCTTCCCTCTAACTTATTATTGTCAACACCAAGGACTTCAAGTAAAGGGAGTTGATGACAAATTTCCTCAGGCAAATTTCCATTTAAATTATTTATGCCAACATTAATATATCTCAACGAAGGCGTGCTCCAAATGAATGAAGGAACTTCACCTATAAATAAATACAAAATATTTATTAAGCATATTGATAATATGACTAACATGTTTATGATAAATTCACACAATTTATATAAATAATACATGGAATTATTTTGTTAGTAAGAGACATAAAATACATATGATTTAATTTTTGTTGGAAATAAATTTTAAAGGTAAAGGACTCTTCCAATATAAATTACCTGGTGACATTAAAATTCTTTTAAAAATATATGCTCAAGAGAGATTATGAAATTAATTTCACATATTTAAAACGTACAACTAAAATATCCATATTTTGCATCAAATGGTTTAATACTTGCAAAGTTCTAACTTTGAAATTGACTACAAATTCATCAGGCTCAAATTTTAGGAATTAAAATGTTTTTGGTTACACATTGCAAGATAATATCGAATAAATAAGGAAAATACTTAAGTCAAATTTCTTATATCAATATGTTAAGTTTTTCATTAATATGTAGCCATGCATTTTATTTTTCAAATATTATCATTCAGTTATAAGCCTACATAAAAAATTACTGTGACATATAATTTTTGTTGTAACTTTTTTAACTCTTACGCTATTAATGTTAAATTTATAAATATAATAAATAAGAAAAATCTTGAATCGAAAAAAAAACCCTCATAGTTACTTATTTTCATTTCACTTGGTATTATGCTTCAATTCAATTTATTATTCTATAATTTAGATTTGTTAAAACAGATAAGATTATTAATTTGGAATCATTTCAATCTTCATATAGCATGGAACCATCATCTTAGTTTATTGAGAAATACTTACGCCAGATTGACACACCATCTATACTCTATCTAATGGAAATATTCAAATTATTCATTTTATAGATTTCAAATTCCATAAATTTCTATTGATTATTTTTCTTTCTCCACAACATATTATTAGGGGTGAGCATTCAGTTTTCGGTAGAAACAAAAAAAAAGACAAAAATTAAATTCATTTAAAATAAAAAAATTGAACTGAAATCGATCAAAGTAATTAATCGAACTGAAATAACCAAATTATTTTGGTTTAGTTTTTTGGCTAATCGAATTAAACGAAAATATTTAACAACTTACTAATCTAAATATGACATAATAATTTTTAAATATGTTTAATAATATTTAATAATATATGTAATAGTATATAATACTTTATTTTTTACTAAATATATAAATACGATTATATTTAATAATTTACTAAATAAAAATTTATATTAGATATATATATAATTTGGCTTTTCAGTTAGAACTGATTTTTCATAGATACCAAATCGAAAATTGCACATGCACCGATTTATCATAAAATAAAAATTGAAAAGAGAAAAAAAAACCGAATTGAGTTCGGTTTGACTCGGTTATCGATTTGTTTTGCTCACCTCTACCTATTATAATAGATATTTTGTGAGACCCATAAGAAATAACAATTGAAACATTTTTATTAGATAGAGTACATGATATTACATTTCGATAGTATATATGTATTTATCTAGTTTATTTGAAAAAAGCCACTACCCTTAATTATTTTCAATGTAAGGTATGTTTTTTTATTCTTAGGATTCATGTAAGATTCGTCGACAAATTCTAATTGAATTTCTAATATTAAAAAAGAAAAACTAAAAAGCTTGCCATTGAAGAAAATACAGGGAAAAATGAAAAATAAAAGGCTCGAAAAAAAATCAAAATCCCAAATAATCCTTTTCTTCACCCTTTGACTTTACTGTTTTTTTAATGATCTAATAGTCACATATTTGTGTTTCATTTTTTAATTTGAAGATTTTTTAAGCAACTTATGTCATTTTTAAGTTCTTGCTATTCCATAAAGTAAAAAAGAAAAAAAGAGTATCACTCACCCAACAGACATCGAGATGTTTTCATTGATAAAAACTTGATTACTATACCACATCGAACTCATACATTCTGAAAAGCATAACATTTTATTCCTAATTCACTTTGGAATTAAAAGAAATCAACGTATCACATTCTTTTTCAAATAGGATAAGAAAAGAGATGCATTGACTTGACACTAACAAAGCAACCACGAATAACGCATACGTCATTAATTACAGATAAAGGAACTCGTATTCAAATGCAAGTCTAACATAATTGAATTTAAATGAGATAGTCACACAGATATAAAGTGTATCACTCAACTCTAAAAAATCATATCATATTCCATGTATTAAATAAGTAACCAAGAAAAATTATTATTACTTGCAGTAATATTATACGAGCTAATTGAAAATTAGATTTGATCTTAAATATAAGACCCTACCCACTATATCTCCTATATTTAGTTATTTTTTTCAAACTACCCCTACCAACACTCCATGACTATAATTAGATACACCAATGACTTAGATATATACTATATACTTTCTCCTGATTTCAGAGTTTATACGTTATTCTTACATGAATATGTATAATTTATTGAAAAAAGAAATAGATGAGCCTGCTCCAAAAAAAGAAAGAAATGAGTGTAATAAAATCATCAATTTCTTTACATTTTTAATATTTTTAAAATATACGCAAAATTATTTTTTTACTTTCAAATTTATTTCACAAATTTAATTTTTATTACTAAATGCTAAATACCCATTAGAAAAATGATAAATTAATATTTTTAATCAATTCAAATATTCGAATTCATAAAATGGAGTATATATTTTTTGTTCAAAAATTAAAATAAAGTATATGATGTATTTAAAAGATACAAAAAAACTGAAAATATAATATAAATCACGGTTACAATTGGAGTGAATGGGTACGAAACAGTAACACCAATAGCACGAAATTTTGTTTTGGTGAGGTTTTACAAAAATGTAAATATATGTTTGTGGGCTTCAACGAAGCTCAATATGTTCGGGCCTATCAGCTTGGCCAATCTTGATTCATAAAATGAGTGTAGGTGTATGTGAATGAGTGTATTTTTGGAACATCGAGTGAATTAATTAATCTAACAGGTTTTTATAATCTCTCCAAAAAAATCAACTGGCTCTTTTAATAAAAACCGAATGTAGTATTTTCTAATGTATTATGAAATACTGTAAGGGAATTAAGACAATCATATACTACTAATTATAAAATCTTACCTTGCAGGTTGTTGCTGTGAAGAGTTAACATTTGGAGTTTGGTCAAATTTCCGATGTCACTTGGTATCTTTCCTCGGTTGAATTTGTTATCACCCAATTGTAACTCTACCAATTCTTTGCATTGATGCCAAAAGGAGGGTATTTCGCCAGACAAATCATTCTCATCCACATAAAATAATTCAAGTTTTGGAAGTCTAAAACACACATTTGTTGGGAGATGACCAGATAAGATATTGTTTCCAAGAGCAAAGTCTTGTAGCATTGAAAGGTTAAATAATGAAGATGGAATGGAACCAGCAAGTTGATTCACTCCAAGGTACAATCTCTTTAGTTGTGAAAGATTGCCAATCTCTTTTGGGATGCCTCCTTCAAACATTAAGGAGAGGAAAAAAAAGTAATGTCAACAACAATCTTTTACTTATGTAATAATTGTATTAAAAAACACAAGTAATAAAAGTTGCACTTTTTTAAAAAAACAAATAACGCAAATATATTCTAAATGATAAAGCAGGACAACAATAATTATTATTTCCAAAAAGGTATAATCATTTGAAATCTAGTTGGTCCTTCCTTTTCATCGTTAATATCAAAACACATGTTGCCAGAAAAATTCTTGTTGTTCTACAAACTTCTTAAAATTAATATTTACTAATAGATGATAAACTTAAAAAATGATTTCAATTATCCAAATCAAAATTGAATGTACCAGGTATGTTCTTTATAAGGCTTACTCAACTTGAAAAGAAACCCTCGGACTTTATAATTTAAAATTTGAATGAGGAATGGTTTTTTCCATTTGATGAAGAAAAAAAGCTTATAAAAAATAAAAAGAATATTCATAAAAACACCAAAAATAAACAAATAAAAACAATCAAGACAAACCCATATTCCACGAGGATAACATCTTGCTAACTAAATATGCTAGTTTAGAAAAAAGACACAAATAAATATTGAAAATAATACAAAAACACACCTGACAAGCTGTTATAAGACAAATGTAACAACTCAAGTGAAGATAAGTTGGAAATTGCTTGAGGAATTACTCCTGAAAGTTTGTTACCCTTAAGTCGTAAAATCTTCAAGTGCTCCATTCTACCCATCTCAAGTGGAATGGTTCCTTCAATTAAATTATAAATCAATCCAAAGTATCCAACTTTGCTAGATTGAATAGAGATGGTGGAATAATTCCATTTAGATTGTTATTTCGAAGATTTAGTTTCTCAAGTGAAGATAAATATCCTATCCATGTTGGAACTTGCCCATGAAACCCATTATAACTCAAGTTGAATAGTTTCAATCTACGCAGCTGAGCCAACTCTTCTGGTATCTTGCCATAAAAATTGTTGCCATTGAGATCAAGTTCAGCAAGGAATGAAAGATTTCCCAACTGGGGAGATATGGTGCCCTTAAGACCCATGCCTCCAAGATTCAAAGAATTGACCCTTCCATGATTAGAGTTGCTTGTGATACCATCCCAAGTGCATGGAGAAGAAGAGGCAGACCAATTAGTTAATGAATTGTATGGATCTAAGGTGATAAAGGATTTAAAAGCAATAAGTGCAGATTTATCGGTAGTGATGCTTGTATCAATAGAATCTAGGTGATAGTGAAGAAATGAAGCAAGAAGAGGAAGACAAAGGAGGAAGGCTTTCCCATATTGATCCTATCAAACCTAACAAATCTTGCACATCCAAGAATTATAGCGCACACATTGTTTTATAATTTTCTTATTCCGATCAGGTCAAGTCGTGCGAACAAAACGTGGGTTTACAAAAGGGTAACATTTGTGATAAGATTAGAAGAAATTCAACTAAAACATTTATTAGCATGTTGGCGGAATTAAATTTCTTTTCACATATTATTTTATTTATGGTCAAGTTGGGTGGGTACAAAATAACCCAAAATATATGTTAATGAGAAGAAGATTTATCTCTTAGTTTCATTAAATGCTGAACAATTTCACTTCAGGGACCACATTTGCGTAGTATTGTTTTATTTATAAAAAAGTTAGTCGATACATTGTTTCTTCAATTATGCATTTCCTTTTTTATTTTTTTGGTGAGATAGTTATTACTTTCTTCATTATTGAACATTTACAGTTTTATGGAGATAAAAATTCTAGCACCTATAAAAGGCTTCGTTATAATCTACTTGCATTCAAATCAATAATATGAATAATTTTGTAAGCCTGTAGCCAATTCAAGGCACTGTCTCTATTATTTAATACATATGAATTTATTGAAATCATCATTTGATAGGAAATTTGCGAGTTAAGCAAATAATAAAATGTTACCAGTATAAAAAAATTAACCGGCATCCACATTTAATGCAAATTGAGAGTGATGCACTGAAAATAAAAGTTATATGTAAGACAATAACTAAATTTAAAAGCTTTAGAAATTTTATTGTGAATTATTGAGATATCTACGAAACAGGTTATGTCCAACAGATCTCTCCGGTTAATTGTTCCAAAAATAAACTTCATTTTTTTCGGAAGGATATATAATTACATTTTGTTATGCTGTGTAATTACGTTTTCATTTACTGGAGATAAAAAAGTTCTAAAATTATTTCTGATGATTAATTAATATTAATATATTTAGATTTTTTATGGGTTTTGATGTCATTTTTTTTTTCAAATAAAGGTTCTCAACGTTTTAAATTTAACTATATAGATATCATATTTATTTTTTATATTTTTTCACAATGCTCTGACTCAGCCTACCTTTAAATTTACATTGAAGCCTTTGCCTATTATATTGAAGCTTTTCCTGCCATTATTTTGAAAACCTGCAAATAATGTCGCTGTATGATGTATGGTCTGAAGAGGAAGAGTTAATGTACATGTATTTTTAATGCATATTGTGGTTTGTAAAATTGATGGGGAACTATTAATGCTTTAACAGTTATTAAAAAGAACACATCAGAAGCATAGGCATATGGTTTGGTTGGCTATTCAAACATTAAGTTGTTCCCAAAAAGAAGAAGCTTTATCGCTTTATGAAATATAATTTCAACTTTATATGAAAAGAAATATAAAGCAATGCTGTGCATAATTGTTATGTCTAACTTGGCAGAAGAGTTTCATAATATTAAAATCATATGACATTCACTAAATAATCAATCCACAATTTCAATATTTACTCTTTTTTAAAGAAGTTAAGAACACGCTCTTTATTGTTGAGGAACTTGAAAACAAATCCAAGAGGATTGTTTTAAGTATGTATTATTGTATGTGGCAGAAAATTAGTATCCCAGGAGGAAATAATATTTAATTAAAAGAATCGTAAAAATTGTATTTATTTAAAAGGATCAAACTCTAAAATATAAATTTAAAAATAATAAAGTATCACTCTCCAACCTCTAAATACCCCAAATAATTTAAATACAAATTCTATTTTCACAAACAAAAACTTAAATTTTTTAGTTTCACTAAATCAGATAAAATTTTTCTCAATTTTTAAAACTTGCATAGATATTTTAATTAAAAATAAAATTATATGATTTTAATAATATTGGAGATATTTTATAATTTATTACATAAGTTAAAGAAAGTCTATATAGTTTAGAAAATAAAAATAAAATATTGGAGAGATGATCTATTGGAGAAAGATATTCGTTTAGATGTTTTATAAATGACGTGCTTCAATTGAGAGTATATTTCAAAGTCTCATTCCATTTAATAAGAAACTCCTTCTAAACATATCTCCTCTTAAATTAGTATATCTCCAAAAAAAAAAAATACCATCACTTAGTTGATGTAGAAATTAGACATAAATAATACCCAGTAAGCTAAAGTTTGTGATGTGTTCATGGCATTTAGAGAATTTCTATGATACGGAGCGGTATAATTATACAAGGTTTCAATGACGAAGGAGCCATAATAGCACACTCTTTCCCTTATATAATATAAGTCATTTAAATTAATTTATTATAATCAATAAATGATAGTTAGCACATTAAAGTTATCTAAAATAAAAAAAAACAACTTATAATATTTATATAATTAAATTATATATCAGTTTATAATTAGTCAGAAAACTTAGTTTTTTAAAAATAAATACAAATACTTTAAATTAATTTATTCAGCATATCCTTAATTGAATTAAGAAGGAACCAACTGAAGGATAAGATCCTAACAAAATTAAGATTGGTTTAGTTTGAATTATCTTATGACTTAAACAGTCGTTAAAACCTGAGACGTGTTCTACAAACACATTCCCTTGAAAATAACTGATTAAAAAATGTAATAGAAGTGGCAATATTTTTTGTTTACATGAGGCAAGGTGTTTTTGTCATCCTTGATACATTGTTATTCTAACGGGAAACCAACCGAATAATCCATTTTTTAACATCTTATTCTGTTTTCAACTCTTGTGGAAGGGGTGTGAAAAAGTTGAATAGGAAAAATGGATATAAAGAAGATGAGGAGATATAAAATTATTCAAAAAGATGTATTATTTTGTCACCATAATATAAATCTCAAAACGGATTAATGCAAAATTTGAATATTAAAACTATAATCAATTTTAAAAAAATATTAATTTCGATGGAGTCTCAATTTTCAATTTTTAAGCACGCCATGGTAGACTTTCCAAACATTTTGTCCTTTGGGAAGCATGATTTAACTCTGGTGGACCACATTTTCCTGTTCGTTGTGTCCTTTAGTGCGAATACATTGTGCCTTCATAGACTAAACATCTCAAAAGTCTTTGGTAGAAAAAAAGTTGCGTAGAAAAAAAGATGAGAAGATATACATCTTGGCTCTAAAAAAATATATTATTTTGTCACTATAACATAATTCTCAGAACAGAGTAAAGTAAATTTCATTATTAGGACTATAATCATTTTTATTTTTTAAAATATAATATTAATTTCAATGGAGTTTTAATTTCCAATTTTGTAATGCGGCATGGTAGACTTTTCCAAAATTTTGTCCTCCGGCGAAGCATAATTTAAATCTCTTATGCCACATTTTCATTTTCATTGCATTATTTCATCAAGGTCAGTCTTGTAGGCCATAAGTTGAGAGTGCCCCCGAAAGAAAGAACGTTAATAGTCTTAATGACCAGCTCATGGAATTAAAGTTTTTAATGATCATCATCTACTTGTGTAGGCGCAAATGACGCTTGAATTGTAAGCTATGCCAGGTCATGAATAAATATAAAAAAAATTAAAAAGTGTCCCATAAAAGAAATTAATACAACAAAATAGTAAAGGCTAAGGTTGATCCAATAGCCTGAAATATTTTTTAGGTACATCTAACACTCCAAAGTACTTTATGGTATATCTAATACCTACCTTAACGCATTTTTTATGTCTTGGTGTTGTGTTAAAGTAATATTTTTCGGCACATAGGATAATCAGTTGATGATTCAAAACAAATTATATGAAAAGGATTAAATTATTAAATGTGGAAAGATTTGAAACACAGTTTGAAGTGAGTCAAAAGTTTAGGCACTAAGTTATAGCTGTGTTAAAGTTTGAAGTTGAAAAGATTAATTTTTCCAAGACTTTTTATCAACTTAAAGAAAAAAACTTGTTACTTTTCATCTTTGAATTAATTGTCCAGTAACCAATAATCATATAATTATTGTTCTGATTGAGGGAAATCTTCTCCATGTACACATCCTGGATGTATAAAATGATGGAACCTTTTTTTTTTGAAAGGAAAAGAATCAAGCAATATATGAATTGACTAGTATTTGAAATAAATAAATAAATAAATTTTTTTATTTAAAACAAGAAACCATAATATCTGGAATATCTAGACACAATCTCAACATTAAATAATAAAATATATAATACAGTATAATACAATCCCAAATTTATTTGGTTTCTCACTAACTATAATTTTATTAATACCTTACTCTTTAGAATTCAATTCTTTTAATATCAAAAATAGAACTTAATTTTGAGAAACTAAAAACAAAAGCACTTTTCCTATTATCTTAGGGGGAAAAGTAGTTCCGAAGTAAAACAATGGGGGTAAAATAAAACTAAAAAAAATTCTTAGAATGCTTCAAATAAATTATTTGCACACAAGTCCACGAGTACTTCATAATTAATGAACAACTAGCAATTCTTTAATGGTTATTTACTATCCATAATGTGTAAATCACTACTACAAAAAGTACTTTTTATACCCTATTTTTAACCCAATTGGTACCCTTCCTCAGGGGATGTGTATATGATGGGAGTAGAAAGTTAGGACTTACGATGCCCTATATCATGAAAGGCGCTATATGTATCCTACGGCGCCCTTTCTTCAAATATAGGGCTCTGTAGGCTATGTCTTCGGCGCCCTATATGCTAAATAAGGCGCATACGAATCTTTTTTAAAAACATTCTGTTCAATTTTATTTAACCTATTTACTACATTTGATTCAGTTTGTAGTAGGCAATTCTATTTTGTACACCAGATCAAGTCCAGGCATAATAAACACATATCAGAGCTAAACAACAAAAGTCATTGTGGTGGAGAAACACAAAATTCATCAAGAGTCAGACGTATATGTCTACCTTAGCCAAGATCCTTGTGGCAGCCAAACACAAAAGTCATTGTCTCATTTACTGAGCAAAGATCATTGTACATTTGTGGCAGAGAAACACAAATCATCAATCCAATTAACCCTATAAAAGTCGACATCAAGAGTTAGAACTATATATTCACCTTGAAGAATAAATAAACATCATTTACAAGTCAAGAAGACATCTAGCCAACAAATCTATGATCAAATCAATGTCAGCAGCCAAGTAAGCATTGTCATTGTCAAAAATCTACAAATTTAAAAACAATTAGACAAATTCAAATTCATCAAACTAAACGATTAATTATCAATATTTGATAGATTACGTATCACCTCTTCTAAATCTCTAATCAATCCACTCTGAATGATACTATACATGTAACTGATGACATAATATCCGCACTTAGCATTTCTTGATTGTCGAGGGCACTAAAGATAAAAAATATTGTTAAAACGTATAAAGGGATAAAACAACTTTCAATGAAAGAACTTAAAGTCAAAGTACTTACTTTTGGATAAGACCACTGTGTGGTTCTATTTCTCCTTTCACATTTACCGCCCATAAATCGGTATGTCTTGAGTGGGCGACAATTGAATTGATAATCGTTACATATGAAAACAACATATTCAAACATCTTTGAAAGCAATAATTTACAAATGGAAAAATTTACGTATCAAAGACGTATTTTTGGTCGTCCCTTACCTTTTTACCTTCCAACGAATCAAACCAATACACAATATTCATGAGAGGGCAGACAACACAACGACTCCAATGATGACTACAACAGGACATATAAATGAAAATGAAGTTAGCAAAACAAGTTAATTATTACCAATTCAGCTAAATGTGTTAAAGGGATAACTATAATTCCATACCTTTCAATTATTGGCGCTAGGTAACATAGCTTTAGATTAATGTCTGCTCTTATTGTATTACCAACGTAATGCACCCTGTGTTCTAAAGAATTATAACTCTTTGTTGTATTCGCAAGACATACAAATCCATACAAATCATCTCTAAAAACGTCGACGCAAATATTGTGGAATGTCCTATTAAAGAGTCAAATAATAAACGAAATAGTGAATTATATAAAACCTAAAAAATGACAACATCAATTGCAGATAGGAATATAAAAAACTTACAAGATTGCAAACTTAAGCCATGCTATATCTAGGTCCTCTAGCGATAGGAATTGTTTCACATCATCCTTGTTGATACTGAATTCATACGTTAGACCACTACCCACAATCCCATCAAGCATCTGCATGGTCACAGGTGTAAATTTATCTTGTAGTGACCGTAGCCGTGACAAGGATGAAAATTTTGCAGCTTTTTCTGGGTCCTAGTAAAGTATAGAATACAGATTATAAATATAATATCGAAGAAAAATCAACTAAGATCATAAGGTGGTTACTCCCTCATGAGGTGTTGTAGGTGTAGAAATGAGATTTTTCAGCCAAAGAATGAAACAACCCTTGGATTAACCTAAATGGAACACCCCTCAATTAGGGATTGGGACGTCGGAGACTTCCTCACCATCTTTAATACGTGTCATTGAGATGTAAGACAATCTATCTGGAATTGGCATACAATGGTGCATAGTAGCTTGCTGGTAGAAATAAGCATTACTAACAATGTGTATTGGCTCATCCAGGTAGAGAGTACAATGCTCTCCAACTTCTTCTACGGGGGTATTTGGAGAAGGGTTACCCAGTACTATCTCAGGTGGATTATTACTATCTTTGCTACTAGGAAATATAGGGGAATCCATGTTCTTCAGTTCGTCAATCAGCTTCCCTGATTTCAAGAGAGTAGCGAACTCAGCTCTCATCTGCTCACGTAGATTGTCCATCATCTGGGTTTGTATCTGGCTTAGGATTGAGCTGCGAAGTTGAGCGTCAAATTGTTCACGGAGTGATTGATGTATCTCAGCTACTCTAGATTGAATCTGCACTTCAGTGGATTGTTGAGATGGTCATCCAAAGTATTTTCGTAGATCAGTTCCCCTCGACTCCTCTCAAACTTGGCCTGGTTATCTGGCTTTCCAATCACCGTCACTAAGATGACCATCCTCATACTTTAACTGAAAGTCCCTTGGCTGCTCTACTGTGTAAGGTTATCCTACATCATATAATGCATCATAAGTGAGGCACCAATAAACTCAAGACAAACAATCACATGTAATTATTATATGTCACCACTTACAATCCTTCTAGCTACCTCAGTAACTGCTTCATTTATGTACTTACCACCTTTCATCCTTGTTGCTTTCCATTTTTTGTGATGTGGAGGAGGAGTAGGGGCTTGAACGACAACGGCGGGATTTGAGGCGGATGCCTCCTGCAATCTTTGTTGCTCCTCCGCCATCATCTTTCATTGAAGCTTTCTGTATCCGCCACGAGACAAATAATGCGGATAGATATTTGCAGCTCCCTTTTGTTTGTTAGCTTCACTTAATTCCTATTAAGGCATAAAAGGGAAATCTGAGTCAGTGATAGCAACAAAATGTAGATGACAATTCGTATGCGATAACTGAAGGAAGTTAGCTGAAAATGTGGGTCTTACCATGATGCCACAAATAGCCTCTAGTCTTCGAGGATATAAACGGATATTTCTAACATGGATCTTTATCTTTCTTTGACCCCGAACATAATATCGTGTCAGCTTGTTTTTGAAGTCTTTCCGCCGTATGCAGACAAGCCCCATCCAGTGCTTCTTCATTTCCTTAGTGTCTAGAACATCATAGGTTTGTTGCAAAGTACAACATTGTATAATGAAATTTGAGCAATCGAAATAAAGACATAAATGAAGTGGTGTTAAAAGTTACATACCATAATTTCTTGCCATATCATATCCCGTGTTTCTTTTGGAACAAACCGCCATCCAAGGTACAGTATGCTAACTTTGCTCTGTGCCAAATACCCTAAATAGCTGATAAATCGATCTTCCTCATCACCAATAGGATTCATATCAGCATCGAATTCTACATGCACCTTCTCCCATCGTTGGTGACAACGTGTAGTCAAGGAAGCCATAGTTGTACATCCCCTAACCTTTTTCACAGTAGGCTCTGGTCCACCATTAGGCTTTCATCTACGTTTTCATCACTATGTAACTCATCAGAATTCGTTAAGAAATCAATGTCAGATATAAATAAATTGCAATCAGCATGAATAAAGTAAACTAAGGTAAAAACATATAACTCATATCATAATTAACTCCATACTTTATGTATTTTCCCATATTCCTTCATAGTGATCTTGTCTTACAGCATAGTGATCATCATCAACCAATTCCGCTTCACGTGGTCTAGGCGGATTTATAGTAAAAGGGGGTGTGTCGTCCAGGTTAAAGGTTGGTTCACCATTCTTTTGTTTTTTTACTTCAAAGTACAATCAACATTTTTTTATTTGCTGGATCTGTGACATAAAACACTTATATGGCCTGACTTGCTAGAATGAATAGCTCATCTCTATAACTAACTCTTTCAAGATCAACTGAGGTAAATCCAAACTGTTGGTCGACTATATTTGAATAAAGGAAATTTGAATTTGTTGTAGGTCATCTTCCAAATTTCTTCAATAACTCCATAGTAAGCGATAGATGCCAATACAGGGTTCTTGTCTTTCGAACTTGAAAAATGCATGGCTTCAGCTACAACCATCATCCTACTATTTTGCACTGTACTTTTATCGTCTTGAACCTTTTGTGTAGAATGAATACCCATTTATGTCATAACCGCTCCATGTGACCACCTCAAATGCAGGCCCCCATGTTAACTATTTGGTCATCTCAGAAGTATCGATGTCACTAGAAACACTTTCCTTCAACCATCCTATGAATGTCTTATTTTGTTTATTCGTTATCTGCATGTCATTCTTTCTAGGATGCATCTTCTTTAACACCTGTTTATGTTCATCGAAATAAGGTTGAATTTCTTCCATATTATTCAAGATATATAGGTGTGCTTGTAACACTTCTTCACGAGGCATATTCTTCACTTTTAAACCTCGTGTTCCCTTACTTGCGCCTTCTTCATGGTGTGATTGTTCATTCACTCCAAATAGATAATTATTGTAAAAGTTCATAGCCTCTTCCACTACATATCTTTCCACAATGGATGCTTCAGGTCGATAAGGATTTTTTGAATAACCTTTTAAAACCTTCATGATACGCACAAAAAGGTACATCCATCTTAGGTAAACTGGACCGCACAGCCTTATTTCTCTTACTAAATGAGCAACTATATGTACCATTATATCAAAAAATGCAGGGAGAAAATGCATCTCTAGTTGGGAGAGAATAATATAACCTTCGTTTTCCAATTCGTTCATCTTTTCAACTTATATCTCTTTGCTACATATAGCATTAAAAAAAACATGAAGCCTAGTTATGGTGACTCAAACATCATCCTTCATAATGCCTCTAATAGCCACTGGTAATAATTGCTGCATCAATACATGAGAATCATGGGACTTTAATCCCACGAGCTTCAAATCGTCTACTGAAACAAACCTTTTCACATTCGAGAATACCCTTGTGACACCTTAATAGTATGTAAACAATCACAAAAACTTTTTTTCTCAGATTTTGACAGTGTATGTGGTGCTGGCTCCATGTACACCTTTTTACCATCATCTCTTAGCTTTGAGGTAACCATTCTCTTATTCCCATTTCAACTAAATCTAGTATCGCACTGATTTCATCCTTAGTCTTTCCCGGTATATGCAACAGCGCCCCGACAATGCTATCACAAATGTTCTTCTCCACATGCATTACATTGATACTATGCCTTACATCAATAGTATGCCAATATGGAAGATAAAAAAATTGATCGCTTCTTCCATATGCTCTTCTCACTAGCACTTCTCTGATTCTTACCAAAGATGATGTTGACATGCTTTATCAGGCGATACACTTCCTCTTCGATTAATGCTTTTAGAGACATTCCATTCTCAGGTAAGCTGTTAAAACTCTTTCTTAACCTACGATAAGGGTGAAACCGATGAAGAAACCTCCTATAACCAAGGTAGATAGTTTTTCTCCCATGCTTAAGGTAATGGAAGTGTGTGTTTGCTTCACATATCGGACATGCTTTATGCCCCTTGACACTGTATCTTAACAAGTTACTATAAGCAGGAAAGTCATTTATCGTTGTGAAGATCATTGCATGTAGCTTAAATGACTCCTGTTGTATTCATCAAACACATTAACGCCTTCCTCCCACAGCTTCTTTAAGTCTTCAATCAAAGGTGCCAAGTAAACATCAATATCATTCTTCAGCTGTTTCCGTCTAGAAATCATCATAGCATGATTACGTTTCATACACAACCAGGAAGGCAAGCTGTATATCACCATGAGTACCGGCCACGCACTATGTGTACTACTGAGTGTCCCAACAACTGTAGCAACAATGTGAAACTACTGTTAGTCCACCCACAAGATGCCTTCAAGTTCATCAAATGCAATATACCTGTCAAGCGTGTATGCTTACTCCCAAGGTACAATGGTGCCTCTGCATCGCTCTGCATGATTTCATATGTAGGTGCTTGGGCAAAAGATTCTACCTCAACATCGTGAATCATTCTTTCCACTCTATCTTCATCTACTGCATCCACAAAATCTCTTTCGTGTGCTACATATGCATTTATTTTTCCCCATGCCATATCCAGTTTGTGTACTGGAGACTTATTTCCTCACAAATAGGTGATCCCTTATATCATCAATATTTTACCTAATCCCATTTATACACTTGACACAGGGAAAAAAATACATCCCATTTTTGCTAGTCGCATTTCTTTTAGCAAATTCAATGAACTCTTCCACACCATTCTCATATTCATCACTAGTTCTTAACGCATTCATCCAATTACGAGCCATTTATTAAACCCTAAGCCATTGTAAACAACATTAAAATTTAAAAAGACAAATCATATGTGGGGAGTTTCATATGAAACAAGAAAACATGGGGGATGGAGGGGTTTTCAATCCAAAACTTAACAATTAAGTACATAACCAAATAAAAAATTGACACTTAAGACATTAGTGGAAATGATAAAGCAAAATGATACAGTTCTAACACAATTTATTAAATATCCCAAATAGTTGGAAAAAAGAGATTCACAGCATATGTAGCTCATACTCACAGAAAAAAAAAATTGATGGAAATGATAAAACTAAGCATACAAGCATAAAAAAGAAAAACGTGACAAAATACATCTTTTATTGAGGATTTATTGGGCTAAACCATACAAGCATATAACAAGATGATGCAAACTATAAATTATACATAATAATCCCTAAAAAAAGATGTGCATACTCTTTTCAATGTAATGTTTCTTCATTTTCTTGATTGCAACCTAACAAAATGACTGTAGTAACAATAACAATTGAATTATATAATTTAAAAACTATACTCTGTAGTAGTGAATAATACAATTTATTATTAGAAAGTCTATTGCGAACACATGTATTGGGAGGAGCCTTTGAGTTCATGTATTATGAAGTTAGTTTTTCCTTTCATTAAAAAGAACAAAACCATTCACCTCAAAAGCATAGGCAAATGGCATGGTTGACTTTTCAAACATGAAGTTGTTCTAAAAAAGAAGATGATGATGCAACAAAAGAGAAAGAAAATTACATCACTGATGAGAAAATGCTTTAAACCTACCAGTGGTCCTTTATACATTCACTACACCATCCATCCATAATTTAGTGTTGGGGAACTTTGAAAACAAAACTCATGGCACGATTTTTGTATGTATTCTTGGTGTAGCAAAAAATGGTATACCTTTTTTGTCTTTATATTTCAAAAAAGAACAAGTATTAATCTAATAATCCATTTTCTAAGCTTGAGATTAATAAGTAATTGCCTTGTGTGATTTTAAAGATTTTTTTGAACAAGTACTGAAGGATAAGATCCTAACAAAATTAAGGTTGGTTTAGTTTGCATTATCTTATGACTTAAAACGGTCTTTAAAACTTGAGATCGTATTCTATGAAGACATTTTCTTGAAGATAACTAATTAAAAAATTTGATAAAGAATGTGAAAGAATTTTTATATTGATTGCGTCAACGTGATTTCTTAACACTTTGGTAAACAGACACTTTAATTTCTACTAAAATTCTTTTTCCAAAAGTCATTCCACCCAAAAATTACTCCCAACACCTTTTCTCAAACAGGATTTTGTGAACTACATACTCTGCATTATAAACTGGTGGCATTTAATAACATTTTGTCTATCATAAATTAAAGTGTAAATATATATCCTAGCGTCATAAGCTTGGATCGGTGAACATCTCACTCATGAAGCTGGCTATGTCTAATGGGTAGGCCATCTAAAAGTCATATTTTTTTCCTAGCGTTATTTAATTCTTTTGAGAAATTAAATTATATTATGTGTATCTTTGAATTATATATCTATATATAAATCAGGAAAATTAATTTTAAAAGATGATGAATCTATTAATCTATTTAACTTCTTTAATCTTTTAAAGAAATCATCTATAACTTGTATTAAGTTTGCAGCAACTATGCAGAAGAGTTGACTTGGTAATGTGCATGTAAGAAGCAACAACAATCAAAGTAATTCCAATGTGAAGATGTTGGATAGGAAAAATGAATATAAAGAATACGAGGAGATATACATATTGGCTCTTAAAGACGTATTATTTTGCATAATTTGAATATTCATACTATAATCCATTTTTATTTTTTAAAATATTAATTTCAATGGAGTTTCAATTTTCAGTTTTTTAAGGACGCCATGGTAGACTTTTCAAACATTTTGTCTTTTGAGAAGCATAATTTAACTCTGGTGGACCACATTTTCATTTTGGCCTTTGCCTTCGTAAACAAAACACCTCAAAAGTCTTTGGTCTTAATTTGTTTGGATGTTGTACACATCCTGTGCTTGACATGAGAGTAGACCTCATAGTCTCGTTTCATTTCATAAGGACTCCTTCTAAATGTATCTCCTCTTGTATCAATATTTTGTAGCTGTATTAAAAAATATTTGATAAGGAACACCATTATTTTTTATCTTTTCCATCAATTGTATCTTATATTAAAAATGAAGATGGTATTGTTTATGTCACAACGAAACCTGTAAAACACATTAGAGATGAGAAGAACCTTTTGTCCCTTTAGAAAGTATAATTCAACTTCTTGGACCCCATTTTTCATTTTCATTGGACTATTTCATTGATTCTTACTCTTGTATGCCATATGTAGAGAGTACTCCCAAAAAAAAAATTAATAGCGGGAAGAAGGATAAATATCAAAAGTGTATAACCTTTATGGTGTTTTCATAAAAGATTAAGTACCGAGTTTTAAGTTAAAAGTTTAGAAATTGAGTTATAACCCAATTGATACTTGAGGGTTCAAAGGATTAAATTTTCTGAGCATTTTTATCAACTTGCAGAAAAACCATATACTACTCATTTATATACAATCGATCTCAACATAAAATAGAGATGGGATACTATACAGAGGCACATGGGGGAGTGGTGGGGCAAGATGGCTTAACCAGAAGAATTGTCGATTGGGGCATATTTATGGCATAGTCTTCCAAGCCTCGAGGTTGCGTGCAAACACATTGACTATGTCTTGGCAAAGATGATGGCGTAACTCAAGACTCAAGGGATGATGGAGTAACTTGGGTTTCATCAGGTAGCAGATTGCGAGGTATCTCATTAACCACAAGCTCATTGGAAATTACAGCTTCAACTTCGCCAAATGTAGATGTATCTATCCTGAGCATGACCTGGGTAAGCAACTTGTAAAAGGAAATTCCGTTTCAATGAAGACCACACCACAAGAAACAAATTCTTAAAATAATAAGGAATTGTTAAAATAAGGATCTTTCACGCAGATCTTGCATAACCTCCAGAATTTTAATCACATGGTTATCAAATAGTTAAAATAAGGACCTTTCATTTTTTTTTTGCCGCTCATATCAAGGTATGTAACGTTCAAAACATTAATTGACTACTATAGTACAGTAGTACACAAATTAGGCTGAGTAAATGAAGGGTGAGTGGGTATGAATCTAGTATCTAATATTTATATGCTAAGCTTTGATGAAGTTTAAATCTTAATGCTGGGGTGATGACTGAGTGGAGATGTAGTCGAGATGAGCCACAAGTGTCCTCCTCCTCCGACATGTCTTCACTCTTGTACGTCCTCCACGACCTGTGTTTGTGTATTTATATATATATATATATATATCCCACGATATAAACAAACAGCGTGCATAAATAACCCCGACGAATCTCAAGCATTAATTATACCAAAACAAACAAAAGGCGCTATCATAGAGATTTTTATTTTTTTTCTTGCTTTAAAAATTTGAATTTTAACTATCCTTATTGATTTATTCACATTAATATATCTTTCAATTGAATTATCTTTCATTTGGTTGTTATGTATTCCACAAATAATATTAATATCAATACATCATAAGAAACTATTTATTCTTTGTACTCTAATAATATATGAGAAAATGTAACTAATTTTCTGATATTTTTGGTAGTTAGTGTGGTTGAAGAAACTCGTTATCTTTTAAATGTTTAGCTATAAATTCCTTTCAAAAATATTTTAGGAACTAGACACCAATGCAAAATACATTGGTTAGGGAAATAAGAGGAGGCACTTGTTTTAGGGAAATTCGAAGGATTAAAAATAATTTGAAGTGATGTAATTAGGGTGAAGAAAGAGAAAGTGCCATGTAGGATCAAAGTGATATGAGGTGGTGTGTTTTTACTAGATCGACTACAAATTAGGTTGCAATCCAGGCACATGCAAGAATCCCTGGCCTGCATAGATCCACCTTTAGCTTATTTAATGGCCAGCCTAGCGTTCTTGCGCATAGATGGTCAACATACTTCAATCTTTTCCATAATCTACAAGAAAGGATAGTAACATGGGTAAAGATACCAAATAATATTCCTCTTTACTGCTACTCAAAAAATTATATGTGGAAACTAAGGGATAGGATAGGGAAGACACTGGAATCATTTGGTTTAGTGGTGGGTGAGCCCATAAGGTGCTTTTGTGGCCCAAAAGCATGGTGGGCCAGGGAAACAGCGTTTGGTTTAGTGTCCAGCCAGAATGACTTCTACCAGGGAAGCAACGGTTGGCCAAAAGTAGCTGAGGGTCGTGGTTGCGAGAGAGGTGGACGGATTTGTCACTATTGAACAATAGCGAAAGCTCTGACTATGGCTCTATGGTGGTAGGGAGAACTGAGTTGAAGGAAACAATTGAGAAGATCCCAAAGATCGTCCTTAGAGTATATCTCATTCTCCAATATTATTTGAAGCATGGAGTGCCTAAAATCCAGATAAGGGTCGTTGGAATCTTTCTCCATTACCACGCCTTCACCGCCTACTCTGCTAAAAGGTTCGACTGTCCTCGACACATTCCTATAGTTTTTAGAATCAACATATTCCCATATGTGGCAGCGTCAGCAGAGTCATAATTGGCTTGAAGAAGAAAGATTGTAAAGTTTGTGTTTATGGGAAGAGGGGTTGGGTTTAAGCTTTGGATGGAATATATGAGAGAGTTCTAGTCTCTTGCAGCTGCCACAGCCTAGTTTAACAAAAAGAGGGCTTAAATGAAGCTTCTTTCTAGGATGAGACATTTCACCATTCAGTTCGTTAAAGTAAGAAATAATGTGTGTGGGAAAAGAAGGGGAAGGGTAGGGGAAGAAGATTGCGCGAGTCTGTGATAGACCCGAATATGAGAGGCCCAGAAGATGAGGAAACAAGCCCAACCCAAGCAAGAACTATGAGAAGAAGCTAGAGAACCAAGAAGAAGCCATGGAAGCTTCAAAATCTGGGAGAAGAGTAGTATAATAGGACTAGAAAACAATTATGGGAAGGTAGGAAAAATGTGTTAGTTCATTCTCTCTCTTTCTCTGTCTCTCTCTGTATACTCTCCCTCTCACCACTGTGTCTGTTAGTACCTTCTTTCTATTATTCTGTATTCCCAAGATTCTATCTAGTCAACTCCTTTTGGAATTGATTACATGTCATCTATCCATACGCAATATATCAGTTCCTTTATATCATCTATCGATAATTGTGAAAAGTAGCTGTGACATTTGTTGCTTTCATTAAGAGAGCGAAGAGTGCATACACATGGTCGAGAATATGAGACTGAAAGATCTGCATGATGAATTGAAGGGCTTACAGAATTAGACTACGACGGAATTGAAGAAAATATATGAACACATAGAATACTCCAGGGGACGATTCCAAAACATAGATACACGTTTCGATCATATGGGAAACATGTTGCAGACGATGGTTAGATCGCTAGATTATATGAGCTTGTGTGTTTTGAGTAATTGCAGATCACAAATACTGGGGGGTCATCTACATCCCACTCGTTGATAGGCGCGGGCATCACTTACAGTAATACCAACCCTTATAGGCTTGTGAAACTTGATTTTTTGAGGTTTTATGGCAAGGATACCTTAGACCGGCTTTTCAAGGCTGATCAGTACTTTAAATACAATGATATTCAGGATCCACAACGACTAATAATCACAACAGTGTATGTCAATGGGGACATCTTGCCTTGGTTCCAGATGTTGGATAAAACAAGTCATATGCCCCATTGGCACGCGTTTGCTAGAACTATGTACACACAGTATAGACCCTTGCAATTTGAGCGTGTGCATTTTCGACTGTTCAAGCTCACGCAACAAGCCATGGGAAGAAATATCCAGGAGTACAACAAGAGGTTTTTGGGCTTGGCCATCAGAACAGACGGCATCAACGAGGAAGCATTGATTGACTGTTACATAGAGGGCCTTGTACCAACTCTGAGATGTGACATATTGGTTCAATGACCGAGCTCGGTGTTAAATGTAATGGAGCTTTCTCATCACCAGTAATATTAGTGAAGAAGAAGGATGATACGTGGCGGTTTTGCGTCAACTACAGAGCATTTTATGACATCACTGTTAAGGAAGCTTTCCCCATGTCCACAGTGGATGAGCTTCATGGTTCTGTTTACTATTCTAAACTGGACTTACGATCAGGATAACACCAGATCCTTATGAAGGAAGCAAACAGGGACAAAATGACTTTTTGCACACATTTGGGGCTGTATGAATGGCTTGTCATGCCCTTTAGAATCACGAACACCCCTGCCACATTTCAAGCCCTGATAAACACCATATTTGGGCCATTTTTATGGCGTTTTGTATTGATTTTTTTATGACATCTTAATATATAATAACTCCTGGGATCATCATCTACAGCACATTAAACTGGTGTTGGAATAGTTACAGCAACACCAGCTGTTTGCGAAACTCTCAAAGTGTTCGTTTGGGCAGCAAATAATTGATTACCTTGGTCATATTGTATCCTCAAAGGGAGTGGAAGTGGACCTAATCAAAGTGCAAACTGTTCGCGACTGGCCAATACCAAGTAATGTCTCCCAGTTGAAAGGATTCCTAGGCCTCAATGGCTACTACTGTCGTTTCATCTGGAACTACGCCCAGAAGGCCAACGTACTCACTCAGCTGTTAGGAAAAGATGCATTTCAATGGTCAGACGAAGCCTACAAGCTTTTGACCACCTCAAGGAGACGTTAACTCAAACCCCTGTTTTGGCATTACTTGACTTCACCAAAACATTCATACTAGATACCGACACGTCAGGATCAGGAATTAGCGTTGTGCTAAGCTAAAATCACTATCCCATCGCCTATTTTTCCAAGAAGCTATCCCCGAGAATGCAAGCACATCCAGTCTATGTACAGGAGTTGTTCACCATTACCGAATATATAGCCAAGTTCCCACACTACTTGCTTTATCATCCATTCATCATTCGGACGGATCACTCCAGTTTGAAACATTTAAAGGAGCAAACTATTCAGACACTAGAACAGGAGACATGCTTACCTAAACTCTTGCTGTATAGGTTCTCGATTGAATACAAACCAGGAAAATAGAATCAGGCAGGTGGAGCTCTCTCTCATGCAACTTGTATGGCTATATCAACGCTCTCTGATCCTATCATGGACCTTATATATGATGCAATGGCAACTTCTCTAATTACCCGATTGAAAGAAGAGCTAGCACGGAGTCCCTTGACCTTCCCGGATTATCGAGTAGCTAAGAACCAACTGTATTGGAAGGAGCGCTTGGTCCTTCCACATCATTAACCTGAGTTACTGCGTCAGGTGAATGGAGGCATTTCATTCCCCCAAATTGGAGGCCACCTGGGTTCATGCGCACTTTTTAACGTATTGCACATCTTTTTTTTGCCACAGATGAGATAAGACATCAAAGCTTTTGTTCGTACCTACGAGGTCTACCAGTGGGTGAAGGTTTCCCAGTTGTCGCTAATGGGACTTTTAAACCCCCTCCCCATTCCCGAGAGGATTTGGGAAGATATTGCAATGGACTTTGTTGTAGGACTGCCGGTGATAAGAGGAATGGCTGTTGTCAACCTAGCTTCTCCAGTGTGCAAGTCGCAGAGGCCTTTCTCCAACATGTGGTTCACTTACATAGTTTACCGCGAACAATGCTCTCTAACTTCGATCGTGTTTTCATGAGCGCTTTCTAGAAACATCTCATGAAGTTACAGAGGACTCAGCTCAAGTTTACATCTACGTACCACCCTTGATCGGATGGACAAACAAAGGGTTTAAATAAATGCTCGAAATGTATCTCAGGTGCTTTGTGCATAACTATCCCCGCCAGTGGCTCTCTCACCTTCCATGGGCCGAATTTTGGTATAATTCATCCTTCCACCATGCCATCGGTATGCCTTTATTCAAAATAGTATACATGTGTGACCCCCACCGATACTCCAGTTGACGTTCATAAGCTGCTAGAGCAATGCGATGAGCTTTTATCTATCCCGAAGTAGAACTTGTCCAAGGCCTAAAGCAGAATGAAGCAATATGCTAACTTGAAATGTTCGGAAGTTTCGTTCCAAGTGGAGGACAATGATAAAGCATGGATTTCAAAATAAAAATTAAAGAAATTTTCTCGACTAAATTATTAAGAAAATTGACACTTTATTTCATTATGCTATTTTGCAATTTTTTTTTTGGAAATTTACCCTTAGGTGCCAAGTAACTCAATTAATGAACAAAATATCCTCAGGATTAATAAAATTACCATCAAGTTCCAACAATAGCTGGTCCGATCAGCTACCTCTGGGATCTGATGGTAATTTTGCCAATCTTTAGTATATTTTATTCATTAATTCCTCTATGTAGAACCCGACAGTAACTTCCTTTACCGAACAATAATCACACATTCACACCTAATTGCAAAAATTCCAAATTTATTACTAACACCTACAATCTAAATCACACAAAACAAATTACAAATTCACAACCCATTTTAGATTACAATAAAAACATTAATTGAACTCAGTCTTTAACAAACAACAAAGAACATCAAATGATCTAATCATCCTCAAAGATTATGTTTCAAGTGTTATCTAAAGTTGTAAAAGGAGGAACCTTTTTCCTCTCCCTCATGTTTTTTTTGTACTTTAAAAAACAAGTGTTATCATAATTGTACTTTAGAAAAATAAAATAATGTTGACAGTATAAATGAGCAAATATGCTTGTTGATAAATACCAATCTATGGAAAACCAAAAACTCAATTGCGAAAACAAATAAGAGCTTGAACATTCGTTAGAAGAAGACAACTTTGATACTTGACGAGGTTGTGTAGATGTGGGGTGTTGTTCCAAACTTCAAATGTGGTGGCTTTTTTTGCCTTCTTACTTGAATTGTCTTGTTCTACATATCATGTTTGTAAATTGATTATCCACGTTACCATAATCAACATATGTCTAAGATTAGCATTATTGTCCACCTTTTGGTTTATAATTTACACTCCAGAAAAACACTTCATGACACCAAAAAAAACAGAACAATCTCATATTATATACAATCTAAATAGAGGTATAAGCACTTGATAAGCAGTGGTGGAGTCACGTTATCTTCAGTGTGGGCAAATGTTCCCCTGAAATTTTTATGTTATATGTAAATAACTATTAGATTTTTATTTTGTACCCATTGATATTTAAGATTGGAACCCACTCAAATTATTTATACTAACAAACTTGTTATCATTTGCTTGAAAATAAAAAGTTGCCCCCACTGCCTTAAGGTCCTGACTCCGTCACTGTTGATAAGTATCAAGAAGACAAGAGGACAACCATAATCATATATAGGTACATACTAATTACATATATAAGTATCAAATGGGTCATTAGTAACGTTGTGTTTATGTTTGTTTATATGACTTGAAGAGTTTGCACCAAAAGGCAATGACAAACAACAGACCAAATTGAAAAATTATGAAAACCGGAAAGTTTGAAATGCCAACAATTTCTTCATCCCAGTTAGTGATCACTTAAATCGAAGCTTTCTTTTGTTTTTTTCCTTCTTAACTAAAATAGTAAATTTCCAGCTAAAGGAATTAGGTACCATTCACTTGTACCACGTTTCAGTCTATATATATTGATGATTTTAATTTTGCCCCTAATTCCGGCTATATTCATGGTCGCATACCTAAGTTTTGTTGGTTAAGATGAAATCAAATGATAACATGCATTTTTTTAACATCTATCGTATCCATTAGAAATAAAAAAATTATTTGACCTAAAAATGTAAATATGTCTATTACAATTTAACCTTATTTTTAATGTTAGGCGCTAAGACACTTGTTGATTAGAATTATATTGTGTTTATTTGAGAATCCATTGGGAGAACAATTTAACACTAATAGAAGTAAGAATGTGAGAGAAGTTTATCTCAAATTACACAAACGTACTAAGATGCGCATTAGAATTTACAACTTAGGAGTATGAGTTGCTTTAAAAAATGGAAAAAATAAAAAGAGAAGGAAAATCATAGGCTGGTGAGTCGCCTCTTGGTGAACTGGACCAGCTAATAACACAGCATGGCATTTTCGTAATAAAGACCTAAAAACAAGTCCTTTTTGGTAACTTGAATCCTTTACAGCTCCACGATTCCTGAGATTCCTCTATCTCCTTCTTCACTCCATCCGCTCTCTTCCCAAATCGCTCGATTGTCCTCCTCTTTCTCTCTCTAAACTCTCCGTTAAAGAGAGAAAGAGAATCACACAGAAGCAGACGAAGGAGGAGGAGTACGAGGACAATTGAGCCGTGGGTTCTGTCTGTGAATCGGAGGGGAAGAGAGAGATCAGAAAAGGAATCAATCGCTGATGGAGGGGCGGCGATATGCGGTGTTGATGTGCGCGGATGAGTCGGAGTTTGTGAGGAAGAGATACGGAGGAGGGTATTATGGAGTGTTCGTGAGAATGCTGGCGGAGGAGGGGGAGAGGTGGGACGTTTACAGGGTGGCGCGTGGGGAGTACCCGGCGGACGAGGAGGTTGAGTTGTAAAGTTGCAATGACGCACACGGGAACGACGCCTGGGTGAGAGAGCTACTGACATTCCTTAAGAAACTGGATTCTATGAGGAAGAAAGTTCTTGGCGTTTGCTTCGGCCACCAGGTTTGTTTATTTATTTATTTTTGTGATTTTTCTTTGATGAAATTAATTACACGATTTTCCCACTTTTTTCTCCATTTTTTCACTCTTGGTTTAAGTTACGAGAATTAAGTTATTGTTATGAAAATAAGAAAAATGTAAGATATTGAGATGAAAGAGATGAAGAGAGACAAGAGAGAAATTAGAGAGAAAGAGGGAGAAATTCTCATTCATATAGATGCCCTCAACCTTTGGTATATGCCCACTATTTATAGGCCACAACCTAATAAGAGTTACAACAAAGTAAATTAACATAATTGTAGAATATTAAGTCTTTGTAGGTTATGTGAATTAATCCTACAAAACTCCCAACAAACCATTCATATCATATGTTACATGGCTTTAAGCTTAGAATTCCAAAGGGCAAATCTTGAGGGGTTATGGACATTCACACTAATATTGTAATGTTTATAACACTCCCCCTTGAATGTCCATAAACAAATATTGTGCCTCGTTAAAACCTTACTAGGAAAAACCCAATGGGATAAAAACCTAGTGAAGGGAAAAGAGTACACAATATATATTGAAGCTACCTCGTTAAAAACCTTACCAGAAAAACCCAGTGGGACAAAACCTGGTTAAGGAAAAAAGAGTACAACAAGATCTTTTCTCCCCCTAAAAATGGTATCACTTTTACTTTTCTTTATGATAACATTGTCGCTTTTACTGCCCCTGATAATGACATCACTCTTTATCTTTTTATCTCAATAGAGTATACTGAATTCTCGTCAAGCAGATAATCTCCAATGTCTTTTAGAGCATATCATCCTTTCAGCTGAATAATGCATGGCACATTATCATAATGTAATATCTATAAAGCATATTCATCAAGCCTCCAGTATCTCTTCTGAAAATGCTAAATCATTGCATCAAATCTCAATTTCACTATCCATTTGTATACCTGCAGAAATCTAATTTTTATAATAAAAATATAATACAAACATAAACAAATAATGTGAATTAACAAGGAATAGATATATGCTCAAATTATTTTAATCTATATAGCATTTTATATAGATAATAATTTTCTTAAACATGTTTCTAACATGTTGGAACCTTCAAAGATTTTTCATGTAAATTTCATGTTCATTGAACCATATAATATTCAATAGAGGCATATTTTATGCTCATATCCGTTCAAACTAGAAATTATTTTTCATCAACCACAAAATAACATATCTTATACCTTATCATCATACCATTGTGAAAATCTGTGTTTTCACATAAATGTTCATATGTCTCATAACAACTTTATATTTCATACGTTTGGACTACTGGTCCATAATTAACAACTTTATATTTCATACGTTTGGACTACTGGTCCATAATTAACAACTTTATATTTCATACGTTTGGACTACTAGTCCATAATTCTCATATATTGAAATGATGCAATCATATTTTATTGCATCTTTTCCTTTTTCCTTTTCTGTTGGCCAATCACCTTTCTGTCATCCTTTCATGACAGATTCACATATAAGATCCTCATTTGATCACGTGATATTATTATCAAAATCATTGTCGACAACTTTATCCATTTCGGTTCCATTTTTCTCATTACGACATAACTTATCAAAATATCGACATTACTTTTCAGGTACCTTAACCTCTTTTGAGGGTTTTGCAATTAGTTATGTCTTGGCCTCTTCTGAAGTGCCAGCCTCCTTAATATGATCATCTTAATGATATGCTCCTCTTTATCCAAAGTATAATATTTGGAACCGATTGTTAATCATGCTTCAGGCATGTCTCATTTTCATTTCTACTAAGTGGAGCATTTTTAGCTGGAATATGAGAATTAGTAATTCTCATTTAGGTCAATAATTAAATCTGATAGATATTTTTACAATATCTCGTGAATGCAATATTCGATGAACTTCTAATTCATAACTTCTAGTTCATACCATGTTATTTGAGGATCTACATTTGCATTCAATGTGTTTTCTTTTCCAACTCCTCAATTTCTCCCCCTCATGTGGAAAAAACTTTGTCAAATGACAATCAAATAATAATGCAGTACAAGCCTCATAAACCCATTTGCTCTCTTTAGAAACATAAATTTGTTTCATTTAGAAGCAAACAAGGAGGAGAATCTTGCCCAACATTTATCTCAACTTTTCATCTATATGCATTATTTTGGATCAATAAACATTGCACATTCAAACATTTAAAATAGAAGTATCTAGCTTCTGACCAAAAGTTAATCTTACTGGGAGAATTTTGTTGGCTTAATATGTATAAATGATGCAATATATTAAGTTAGATATATCAACACTGAAATAATAATCTTGTTCTCATAAGCATTGATCAAGCTATATATGGAGGCTTTAATAAATTATTATGGATCATATAATCTGAAAATTACGCACTCAAAAACATAATGATTTGTTCGAACAATCTTGCAAACTTCAGGCTGCAAGCTACTAATAACCACACATGTAACCATATCATAGATTAATGTATGGTTTACATGGTATTTGAATGGGCCCATATGAGTGCAATATATTTCAGAAAATGTATAGAGTCATTTCAAATCATAATCAATGATCTTCTTATGATCCATGTTGAGAACAAGCATCACATGATAACCTTTGAATTATATATAATATGATGGCTATTTATGAAGAATCTTCTGGTTCTTCAATAGATGTCAATATGCAATCTTTGACATTATATTGCATCTTATATATGACTCGGATGATCAAACAAGTCATGCTAACAATACATTTGTTTTGATCAGTAAACTTCTGGTTTACTATACTTCTCATCTTTCACATAACATATTGATTTAAAATATCAATATGACATTTAACATGACATCCATTTTAGGAGATCTTGGGAGATCAAAAGGCTTAATAATCTCCCCCTCATAAATAGAAATATATACAAAATTAGTTCACATTTGTATTCTAATGATCTCCCCCTTAAGTGTGAGTCATATAAACATATTTTGTATTTCATTTGAAAGTCTTTATACTTCATGACTTCCATACAGTTTTGGATTTCAATCCAATTGGAATACATCTGTAGAATTTTGGGTGAATCAAAACTCTAATATAGATTTATGGGCCATAATTTTCATCATCATCTCCTTTTCCGCCCATAGACTAAAAAGCTATATTAGTTCTTCAGGAACTATATCAATTTTATAACATATAGTTCTTCAGGAAGTATATCAATTTTGTAGCAGATAGTTCTTCAGGAACTATTATATAATAATATAAATTCCATGATTATTTATAGTTTTATAACAAACCAATTTAACCTTTTTCAATAGATTGACATATGCTTTTTCATATGACTTCATGTCATATTATAATATTTTCTCATAGTCTTGATGCCATTAGAAGGCACAACTTTCAATTGTCAATCTATCACATAATATGATTATGGCCACTGTCATTTTATATTCAATAGTGCATCATCACTTCCTTCAAGCATTAGTCTTCTGGACCAAAGGTAAAATCTTTATAAGTTACCAAATTTTGATGCTTGAATATTAAGCCTTCAGGGCGTTCATATCTGTAGCAATTCAAATGACACAATTTTTTCTTGCTATTTGCAAGTATCCACAATGTTCTTATGTAAAAGAACCATTATAATAGCGATGTGACTTCAGATCAATCAATCACAATTACACAGATATATAATATGAATTATATATATGGAGCATATATCAATAATATAAATAAATATAAATAAAGCAACAAATAAGTATAGATGTAACAATGTGAATGAATATAAATAAAAAGATAAAAAAATGATAAATAATCACAACAATAATAGTAAATAACATAAAGTTAACAATAAAATGATATATATTAGTTATAGTGCTATGAACACAATAATAATGGCATGATAAGAAGTAACAAAATCAAAATGAATAATTAAAAATGAAATAGAGACGGAAAGTAAAAGATAATGAAAATGTAAATTATAGAAACAATAAATAACATTAAATAAATAATATAAATAACTGAAATGTAAATAAAATGAAACAACTTAATATATAAATGTAAATAATAATAGAATTAAAATAACAAAATATAAATATCAAATAAATAACATAATATAACAACATGAAATAAATATCCATAAAGGGGGATGACAATATATATAGAGAGGTAGGGAAATATATATGTGTAATATATCAAGATAAATAAATTTGTATATGAATATGCAATAAATATTAAATAAATATGGCCTATATATGTGTGTGCATAAGCAATAAATAAATAAAAATGTATAGATATAAATAAATAGCACAATATAAATAACAAAATATAACATGAAATAAAATAGCTAAATATAAATACTAAATAAGTAAATAAACAAATGAAATATAAATAACCACATAATATAATGAAGTAACAATAATCTCCAATCTTAACCATGGAACCCGATGTATAAAATAATCGGTAAAAGAATATCTTTAATTCCATATAATGGTTTAGATTATCATAGATATATGGATCAAATAAAATATAATAGAAAAAGAAGAAGAAGAAGAAGAAATTTCTAAAACAACAATAAAGAAATACTCCCTTAGCAGAGCCTCGTACTGATAACGTGTTATGAAAATAAGAAAAATGTAAGATATTGAGATGAAAGAGATGAAGAGAGACAAGAGAGAAATTAGAGAGAAAGAGGGAGAAATTCTCATTCATATAGATGCCCTCAACCTTTGATATATGCCCACTATTTATAGGCCACAACCTAACAAGAGTTACAACAAAGTAAATTAACATAATTGTAGAATATTAAGTCTTTGTAGATTATGTGAATTAATCCTACAAAACTCCCAACAAACCATTCATATCATATGTTACATGGCTTTAAGCTTAGAATTCCAAAGGGCAAATCTTGAGGGGTTATGGACATTCACACTAATATTGTAATGTTTATAACAGTTATATAGTTATACTGGTTGGTTGTTCACATTTTTTTAAAAAAAATTATGATACGTTATGTATATTAGGAAATAAAATTTTTAAAATTGATTTGTTTATTAAGATAAAGGTTTATTTTAATTTAAAAAGTAAAATATATGTTGCTTGCACATTACCGTGTATGTTATTTCTGTGTAATTCCCATCCTCAGTATAAAAAAATATGAGTATGTTTGGTTGATAACCTGTGAAATGTCAATAGGACATTTTTTTTGACAAATTGATATTTTATATTGGACCTGCTAGGGAATGGAGCAGAGAATTGTTTTTATGTAATCCAACGTAAATATACAAAGGAGATTATCTTATTTTACTAAAAAAAATACTGTTTAGCGGGCTTTTAAATTCTAGTAAATGTCGCTAAATAGGGCATCAATGATTCTGGTTAAATCTGAGACAAACTGCATGAGTGATATTTTTAGAAATGCATTGGACAGTTTGTCAATTTTAATTTTAATATACATGTTACAGCACATATGATTGCATTGGTACTTGATATAACATCGTATACTTAGTATAAAAACTAATTGATTTTTAATATATTAATAATTTAAATTAATTGTTTAATTTTAACATGTATTTGAAATACTTATATATGTCATCAGATTTTACACTATTTATGAATGGGGAAAATTAATTCAAAGAAAAATGATAAATATATTGGTTATTAATCTCTTCAAAAAAATCAATTGAGTTTTATATTATGGACATTATGTAGTACATATCATACATAATACTATATTTTGTCTTTAATATAAGATTAACAGTTAATGACTTTTAAAAGATTAAGAAAGTTAAACAAAATGTTTATTTATATGTAATACTGCTATACGAGTGTATAAATGTGACAAATTTATTTAAAAAATTATAAATATAAATACTTTAAAATAATTTATTTATATTTTTTAGTCTTTTAAAAAATAATTAACTTTTATACCAAGATTAGATGTAACAAGTTTTAGTAAATGAACTCATCTCTAGACTGTCTAGGTTTTAATTAGCTTATCTTAAATTCTTTATGCGTGAGGTTCTATTCTTACCTTACAGGGACATAACAAGTTGGATCTAGTTTTTGCCTACAACACTCTCTTGTCTCTTCCTGTTTTTTAAACATGAGACTTCCCTTGCAGCATAAATTAAGACTTCGTTAAACAAAGTCATATATTCAGTACAAAGGAAGTATTGCATTACAAACGACATCGTATTGTATGTAACTCCTTTTTTCCTGCGCACATGGCAAAACGTTATTGGTTCGTAATTTAAAATTTGTAAGCATGATTCATTGCATAACTTCAAATTTTAGAGGGCTAAGTGCATAACTTAAAAGTTCAAGAGAATTATTTTTTGAGAATTGGGGATCCCTTAATATAATTCTCTCAATTGAGTGGTTGAGAAATATTAACCATTAGATCACATTTTTGATGGTGTTGATGTAGGAGGACCTTTACGTGTTTTTTTTAAGAAAATAAATTTATAAAACTTCTTTTAATATTTTTAAAATCACAGTATAACGGTTCGCATCTTTTTCAATTCACACTCAATTAATGGACACAGGTTTAAAACATGGTTGTGCTACACCCAAACAGAACCCACATTGAAGTGCTCATATAAATCTGAATGATAACTTTTAATTAATTCTTCAAAAAAAATTTTTAAAAAAATCTTTGCTTTGGTTAATTCTGTCTTGTGCTCTTAGCAAATAATTTAAGTCACGTGCGATTCATACCCACTATCAAATATCAGACATTCCATGCCTTCTGATGGCATTTAGTTGTAATTATAGAATTGTACGAAGAAAATAAAGTTTGTTATTTATTTTAGTTAACATGGAAACGATTAAATTCATAAGCTATTTAAACAAGTGGTATTATAATTTATATATATTCAAATCAATATGTAGTTATATAAATTATTTACTTTTGGACAAATCATATTTAAATTATGCATTAGACTTTAGAAGTAGAAGAACACTTGTATCCACTTTTTATAGCGTTATTTGCAATTTTTTTTTATAGATCTGATCTTTGAAAGAAAGTGATATTATCTCCCCTCTTGAATATAAGAGTTAGTTGGGAAATTTGATTTGATCTTAAATGTAAAAACCCAATCCATTTGTCTCTCTAATTTATAATTTTTCTGTCAAAGTATTTCGTTGATTGCACACAGAATTTCCTTAGAATGATAACCATGATAAAAAATTATATTTTTTTAAAACAAGCTAACTCACTTATTATAAATAACTAATATAACTAACTTTTTTATCTACTCAAATTAGTTGTTAAACTCTAATATTAAGTACAGTATTAATCAATGCTAAATTATATAAATTTTTTTATCTATTTTTATTGCAATTTTTTAAAACAATCATCTGTTTAATACAGAGTACGGTATCATGGAATCAAATTTAATTATAATATCTCTATCAGAATGAATTTTTTTACAGAGTTTTATTAATATTTTGGATAATATATTCCCTATTATCCCACCAAAATAAATGGTTGAAATTACTTTTCCAACATAATTTACTTTTAAAAGGTAAACGCCGACATGAATATGTTTTTCTTATGTTATGACAAACAAGCCAATTAATGTTTAAGAGGTTGACAGTGAGGTAAAATATCAAAGATTTCTTTTATAAGTTTTAACTTTTACTGAAGATTATAAAAACTTATCTTTTAAGTTTCAATGAATAATAATAATACTAATAATAATGCTATTCATTAAATATCATGACCAAAAAGTTCAAAACAACTATATCCTGACTTGAATTGATTCTCAACTATCTGGTACCCCTTCTATTATTAATATAAGGCCTATTTACTCAAGAATATTAATGATTTTTTTTTGCCAGAATTAATGATTGTTTTCTAATTGTCTATTCATGTCCCACAGAGGGTGGCATCAGATCAGATGGGATCTGTCTTAACCATGGCCAACAATGGAATAAGTTAGTTAGAAATGGTGTTAGGTGGCTACCACATTCATTTCGTCACTTAAATTTACATTAAATTTTCGTTAGGTTCATTTAAATTTAAAATGTGAAAATTTTTCCCCCATTTTTTACGCTTTTAGTTTCCATTAATGAAAAATGCTGACTCGTAAAGTACAATTAAGTTTTGATGATATATACTTAAATTTTAATTCTTTAATATAATTAATTTTTTATTTTAAAATTTAACCATGTTTTGTTAGTATTTACTTTCAAAATCATCGTTTGAATTTGCGAGTCAACATTTTCTGTTAAACAAAGCTAACATCATTAAAAACAATAAATAAAAAATGTACTTTTTAAATTTAAATGATAATTTAAATGACTAAATGTGTATTTTAACGTTATGATTTATAATAAGAATTCATTTTATTATAGATTTTATATCTAGATATAATTTATAAACTTTAGCAAAGTTATGTTATTCATGAGTCATAAATATCTTAACTTATTTTTTAGGTTCTATGTAATGGAGCTCCTTCAGAAGATTTTTCGTTCTGATGTGATGTGGATATCTCTTTGTCCTGGGTTTTTTCTTATTACTTGTTTATTTCCCTGGTTCAAGTCTCCACGTGAAGTTGCAGAGTTCTCAAAGCATATAAAATAATAAACCTTTCTTTAAAATAAATAAGGTAGGGCCACTTTACACCTAACAGCGCTAACCAAATCTGGTGACGGAAATTCACTTCACTTAATCCAAGAAATTAAAAGGCAAATATCTGGCAAAAAATAAATAAATAAAAGGCAAATAGATAGACTTAGATCATGGGCCCATATGTGTTTGGAAAACCGTAAGAATAACTAGGGTCAGAATACATTTTAAAAAATGACTTTTTTTAGAATGTATTTTAATATAATGCATTTATATTTAGATAAATGTTGGATTTATAATGCATTCGGCTAAAAATGAGTTTTTTTTCTCAGAATGTATTTTAAAAAAGTTGTCAAATGTTTATAGTCTGCAAGCTAATAAACTTTTAGGTCCAAAATACATTTTGAACCTATGAAAGGAGTTGCCAAAGAAGTGGTGTAACTTTTTATTGTCCAACAATAATTTACCAGTCTCTCTTTTATGGCCACAAGAACCGCTAGCCTTTAGTTGGTAAATGAGGATGATTGTTTATTACTCAACCTTTTTGTGGTGTTCAAACTTTTTATAGGAGTCTTCCAAGTTAGTTGTGGGGTCACTATAATAGATTCCCGTCATCGTCGTGGTGGTGGTGGTGGTGGTGGGGTGGGGGTAAAAACAACAACAATAATATAGGCTTATCATATGACATGGTGCCCCATAATGCCATGTCTCCTTTTTGTGTTTTGTCAAGCTAAATTTGTTGAGTTGGATGAAATTATGCATTTCTGAACTCTAAGATAATGTTTCCAATTATATGATTGATCCCTAATCATTCACACACATACACATTCAGGCAGGTTGTAAAGTAATCCCTCTTATCCATATTAGAAGAGATATTTAACTGATTTGATTAGATTAAGAAAACAAAATAAAATAGACGTGACATGATGTTCTTAAAACATTTCTATATAACATTATATTATACATCAGTTTATGGGTTCTAAAAATTAATTTGGAAAAAATGAGTAGAGATCTTATATATTTTGTACCAAATCCAACCGCACCAACTCTTCTGTTAGCAACCGGAGTTAGTATTCAATACGTAGACACGCAATAGTAGGATTCACTCTTAATGTCATTGAGCAGTGTATGTGTAGGAGTTTAATATATATATATATATATATATATGCGCAATAGTATGGTCCACTCTTAATGTCATTGAGGAGTGTATGTGATGCATGTACAACTCCTTTTAGTGTACTTAAAGAGATGAATAACGACTTTTATGTTGAAGTAAGTTGCTGAAGAGAATTAGGGTTGGGTTTTGATCAGATACTCGGACGAGCACTGGGAGGGAAGGTGACTCAATCTTGCACAGGTTGGGAGATCGGTGTCAGAACGGTGACGTTTTCATCATCTTCATCACTGGCTCTGTCATCTCTCAAGCTCCCTTCAAGGCTCTCCATAATCGAATGCCATCGTGACGAGGTGGGTGTCCCTAATTTACCAGAATAAAATATGGTAATCAACTTATTAAATTTATCCCAAATTCAAAAAATTCTCCAACTTTATTATTTAGGTTTTGAAGGAGGGATATGAAAAATATAGTGAGTTACATCCAGGCATTAATTGCAGGGGTAAAATTGATTGACAAGTAACCATTAATTACTCTTCTAGTTATTTGTATTTTGCTAAAGAATTTTCTTTGAAGTGACTTATATTATGGATCGGAGAGATTAATTATATGATTGAATCATGAAGGAACACGCACACGGATGTAACATATATGTACATAGATAGATATATTTAGTTGGTAGTGATAAAACCTACGTGTTTGATTCGATTGCTTAAAATGATTTAGTTAATGGCCAAAAAAATTTAGGTAAGAGAGCTGCCAGCAAAGGCGGAGGTGATTGCTTGGTCAGAGAAAACAGGAATTGAGATGTTTAGGTATGGAGATCACATCATGGGAATCCAAGGCCACCCTGAGTACACCAAAGACATTCTTCTTCACCTCCTCGATCGACTCATCCAACTCAATTTCATTATGGGTGTATATTCAAATATTTAGATGTCGATAGATAATAATGATTATTGTAATATTATATAGCCGATTCCACTTAATAAGATAATTTTTCTGTTGTTATGTGTGTGCGTGCGCGCATATTATGGTGTTTCAGATAAAAACTTATGTTATTTGCATCTCTAACTTTCACCCATTATTGGTGGAAAGATTTAGTTGTTGATGAAGTTTAATCTTATTGTACAAACTTATAGTTGACTTCACATACGCTTCTTGTTATATGTATATATCCATATAATGGTTTTTCTGATTGAAACTTGTGTTATGTACATATCTAACTCTCACCCGCTATTGGTGAAAAGATTTTGTTGTTGATGGAGCACAATAATGTCATATGATCATATAGGTAACTCAATCTAGTGAGATAAGACTTGTTATATGTATATATACATATCATTTTTTCCACATAGAAACTTGTGTTATGTGCACTTCTAACCAACCCATTGTTGGTGAAAAGTTAGTTGTTGATGAAGCACAATGTTTTTTGTACAATCATATTGTTGACTTCGCCCAATAAGATAAAGCTTATTGTTGCTATATGTACATATGGTGAGGTTTTTAAATTTGAAACCAGTGTTATGTGCACCACTAACTCTCACCCGTTGTCGGTGGCAGCAGGAACCGTATGCGGCTGAGGTGGCGACAAAATTGGTTTTGAGGGAACCGGATAAGGAGGCATGGAGGAGACTGTGCATTAGCTTTCTCAAGGGAAGGTTATGACAATGAAGTGAGAGAAGATACTCACAGAGAGAGAGAGAGAGAGAGGTTTTGTATTGAAGTTGGTTTTGGAGAGAGGAGTGAGGGGAAAAGGTAATGGAGGAAGAAGAGGGTTAATTTGTAAGGGTTGGCATCATTTTCCTTTATGATTAATCAGTTAAGTTCCACTTATGGAGAAAATAATATAAATCTAGTGATTCTTTGGATGGCCGTAGAATGGATTAATTTTAGAAACATGCATAATAATTAGAAGGAAAAATGAAACATTTTCAGTTTAGCAGATGCTCAGATCGACGTTAAAGGAACACTAAGGACAACACATTTTTTAACATTGCGTGGATTCTGTGACTGGCTGAGGACTACAGAGGACAATAAGAGAAAATTAGTCAAGGGGAAAAGGAAAAGAGAAGGTAACAGTTAAACACCTTAATATAAATCCAATGAAAATAAAAAGTCTAATTGATTTAAGTTTTGTTGTCATCTTTGTTGTAGAATAAATTAACTACTTTAAGGTAAATTAAAATTACAGTTTTGTTAAATTATGTCTAAACTACATGGATTCTTTTATAAGGTGTATGAATATCTTAAATTAAAGGTTGTGTAAATTTAATTTCTTTTTTTACATAAATATCATCTATTACTTTAGATCATATTTTGTATTAAATTTAATAAAAAGAAAATAATATTTTTATTTTTACTTTCATATGGTTTTGAAAAGAAAGCTTCACCCGCAATGTTATTGTTTGAAAGCATGTGAGAAGAGTTTTGTCTTGATTCATGTACTACATGAAAAAGAAAGGAGGAAAAAAGCCCTCCCAAACACCCTCAATTGAGTTTGGGATAGAGAAAAGCAAGTCAGCAGTCAACACCTATCAACCGTATCATAACATTGGAAGAAAATAATTTTTACATGAACTGGCTATGAAGCTTGATGTGAAGAATTATGATCGAGGAAGCTGAATTTCAGTAAAAAAAAAATGGGTAAATTATGAATTGTCTTCAACTCAAGAAAATGCTTTGCATCTAACATGGGGACTTGGACAATGAGACATGTCGTGTTCTTGCTTTTTCCACCTCTAAACATAGATATCATCCTAATGAAAGTAATTTTATCTAAGACACTCTAGAACACTAAATGTGATCATTTTTTCTAACATAAATTCAAATATTGACTTGTTATTGTAGTGAGGGGTTAACCTTTCCGCCTTGTTGAGTGTATCCTTACCTATTTGTTAATAATGGTTAATACATCGAGGATGTCCATGTGCTTTCTTGACAGCTAACAAGATAAGAAATGCAGAATGTTGAGGGCAATATTTAGGCCTTTATAAAGGACAGTGGTTTGGAAGTATTCGTTGCTAACAAGTTCTCACGTTTCTTATTTTCGAATAGAAATCAGTCCTAGAGTCACATGGCATTGTTTCTAATTAAGATGAGCAGAACAAAATTCATTGGAAATCTTGGCACAGCATGCATGGGAAATAGGAAAGAAGATGGTGAATTGATAAATTGGGATTCAAATGCTGATTTCATGGAGGCTGTAAAGTCGTGAGAGGATAATTGGCCTTGTGTAGCTTGGTTGCTGACGTGCTTGTTTGATAAGCACGTTGCACACAAGTCTAGATAAAACACACGCGGCGCTGTAAGCCAATATACTTGACCACTGTTGAAGTAATTCTCATAATCCCTCATCCATTAAACTATGTTAACATCTTTGCCCGTAAAATTATTATGTAAGTGCGGATATCCATAATGATAATTTTGTCACCTCGAAAATGTTAAAAATGAGCGCTAGCCCTTGTGATAGTTAAAAGTGTTAATAGTTAACATTAATTTTTTTAACAATAAACATGATTTTACTTCCTTTTTAACACTTGTGGGGGCTATATTCATGCCACCTGCAATTCCTATACAAAAACTTGGGAAAAATAAAACATTAACTTCAATCAATCATTAATGGCTTATGAATATAGACCAATGCTGGTTCACAAGCAATGTGAAGAAATTCAGTTAAAGGCTATAGCTATAGTAGCTACAAAACAAGGACACAAGCTAGCTCATCCTATACCTCCCCAAGGCTAGTTCTAGTCAAAACGGATTATCAAAGTTCAAGTAAATCAATTGAACGAAACTGATACAAACCGATACTTGCTTGGCAGCTGCGTGAGCATCACAATCCATTCATGAACAGGATAGTATGTTCCAAGACTGCAATAGTGGCTGACTGGAACTCTTCAAAGGATCATCCAAGAGTGGGTTCAGTAAAGCTGTTCCACTTGAACCTGGCTTTTGCATGGAAGGTCGCAGTCGAAGAAGACGATTTGAAAAGATTCCATTAAAATCAATGCTCTTTTAGTCTTCTTGTTGACTTAAATTTGTTAGGATGGGCTGAACCCTACCTACTTTTGTGCAAATGAAGTTCAGTGGGGAATGAAAACAACAAAAAATAAGCTCAGAAAGCACAATTCAGACGGAAAGGCCAATGCGGGCAGCTCCATCTAACTTCAATCTGCCTAGATAGGAAAATAAGAGTTCTTTGAATGTCGTAGTTTCATGCGACTAAAATCATCATTGTCATAATTGTTTAAAAAGAGAAACTTGTTTCGATCCAATTCAGTATGACAACCATCAATAGATCCACATACAAAGCATACTAAATAGACCAATTACGGTATCCCATGGTCAAATTAGCAACAAATGAATACTGATGGTTCATGCAAAAGTCTTCCTAAAGGCCCTATTTAAATGAAGGCCACAACTACGGATGGAATAATTTTAATCATCAGACACAGACTAGGACAGAGACACTGACACAGACTCATGGTGGAGATAATTCTATTGCAGAAGGGTGGAGTATAGGGAGAATAGCTCAAGCGCTCAATGAGGCGCCAGAGTTCTTCCTGCATTCTGCTAGCATATCCATGTAGAATTGGCACTTGCTAATGTCATTCCCATAATTGTTAAGGCACTGCAACAAAACAAATCAACATCTCTAATGTCAGAATATCAGTGGTTTTCTTATTTCAAACGTAATTGGCTTAAAACTGCATTTGGAAACCAATGAGATAATGACAAGTCCGGTTATTCATGCATCATCAACTGAAACCTTGAGTAGTATATAATATACTGGATGCCATAATGATCCAATCACTAGGAACTCATAACATTAATGACTACCTACCAATGCTTTTCTTAAGGAAATTATGAATTAGAATTACAAACATGTTTGGATTAACAATACACCCTGAAACCAATGAGACAATCACATTGGTCCAGTTAGCAAAGCGTCAACTGAATCCTGAGAAAAGTACAGTACTTGATGATGTCATACAGATGCAATCACAAGGAATTCATGCCAAGCATGAAAAGCACACTCGTGGACCATACATTTGAAACATATCTGACAACCCATGATAAGGAATTGTTAAAATAAGGACCTGTCAAGCAGATCTTGCATATCCTGCAGAATTTTAATCAAATGGTTATCATCTTTTGCTACTCAAGATTTTTTATGCTACTGTTCAAATCAGAGCATATAACGTTCAAAACATTAATTGAATTGTTGAATGTGAGAAATTCATGCTATGGTTATTCAGTAGTGTAAGCTAAGGTTTAATTTATAGGACAACACATAGACGGCCAAAACAGGTAAGAAATGCATACATCCTAGAAGGCCTTAGTGTGAACACAACAGGCATCGCTACCAAAAATGTTTGCAGTTGGTGCAGGGGCGGTGGTAGCCTCAGTGACAACTGTTTCATGTTGAATAGTACGGGGACCCATCACAGCATCCATAGCCATGTGTGCTACAGCACTACCAGTTCCAAAAGCCATGCCTACAACAATTTATTTTTCATACATTAAGCACGAAGAAATTCATTTTCACAGGTCCCATCCCATACATTAAAATGAAATAATCATATTTGCTAACATACCCTGAGCAATGGTGGAACCAATGCCGCCAAGCAGAGAGCCACTACTACCACTCTGAGCAGGAGCTGGAGGAGGAGCATGGTGAGCTGCACTAAGAAACAGCCAAAGTTAGACAAAAATTAAACCATTTCTTAAAGTCTCTGGTTGAGTACTACTTAAATTATCACAACAAACTTTTTGGAAGGTACATTAGATCGTCATCAATATTTCGATTCAAGAACAGCTTAACTGTGATGAAAAAAACATTTCAACATTTTGGGAGATGCGTAAAGAGCATGATAAACAGCTCAACTTTGTGAACCAAAACAGAAAAGGGAGCTTTTAAACATGTCTTGTATCATATTCTAATTTACCTGGCTGAGGAGGGGGACTACGAACTGCTGCAGGATGAGGTGCGGGACAAGATGACCTTCCTGCAAAGATAACCATATCACAGTGAATCACACAACTAGACCATGACCCCTTAGTGCAAGATACAGATTGTTGATTACCTAGTTCACTGATTTCAGAATTTTGTAACCAAGACCAGTAATAATTATAATCCAATAGCCTGCAAACGCTTGATGGGGCCAGCATAAATTTCTAATGTTTGAGTAAACAATGTCCAACTAAGACATTGCCGTTTGCAATGTAACAGTCCGCAGAGTTTAGTATCACTGTACTGTCAATAAAGGGGCAAAAGACGCTTTTGCCAATACTCCGTAAAAATCTTGCTTACATAATCATCGGCTCGCTCAATAAGCACCACACGCATACTCAGAAATGAGAGAGGGCATGCTTCAACGTATCTAAGTTAATGCATTAAAAAAAATCAGCCCCCCAAAACCGAATACGATTTCCCAATTTTCAGAAAAGACGAAACTAGAGTTCCAGCAAAAGCGTAAACGCACAGGGTTCATCGACAAACAAATTTCAAGCGCACAAAATAGAACCCTACGAATCCCAATTCTCTTCGGATAATGAAACAGGAAAATCGAATATGCTGTTGCAGATACTGAAAATCACAAAACCGTTGAAGTGGAATATTTATAGCCAGCTCTACGGATTAAGGCGTAAATACAAGAGTTCTATAACACTGTAGACTGTGTTAACGTACGGCGTTGGTTAATTTTTGGTAATTGACGTGTTCAATTCTCAATTGTATAATCGTAATTTCTTATTTTTTTATTATTTTTTATCCCGATGAATATTCTTTTTTATCATAAAATTTTTGGAAAATTGTTGAGCTTATTTGCAATAGTAAATCCCCTTCCTCATAAATCATATGAATGTTAGGTAGATGAGCTGGCAATTACCATTTACTTATATACTCAGAAGTTATGATATCTCCCCATATATGTAATGCATGAATACCTATTAACAGAGCAATAAATAAAATAACATTTTACTCAAAATGGAATTTGTAACAAACGGATAGAATCCAAATTCTAAATGGAAAGGAGTTGAAAAATTCCATTTAAGCTTATGGAGTTTTTTAAAGAATATCCTAACCAAAAGTGCATTCCATTTCTACCATTATTATGATGTTCCACATTTCAACACAATTGGATTGGATATAAAAAAAATAAATGAATTGGGAATTCTATTTGTTTAAGAAATCTGGTTTTTGTGGGGTTACAGTTGATGGTTTTTTCTACATTCCATCTCTACTACAGAACCGTACATGAGATTGCAACAGGGTTCAAACCCCTCCCGTACATGTCAATAGGATTTGAGATTAATTTCTTTCCAAGTTTAAAGTGCAAAAACTTGTCTCTTTCAATAAATATATTTCTACGATTTGAATTTGGGTTCCCTTGGTGTAATTGATGGAATAAAAGAAGAAACTCACATTGTGAACCATTACAAACAGAAAGACTAAGGGCTTATTTGGAAACCAATTCAAGAACCTAGGTTTGGTGGAAACTAGGAATAGAGAGAAAGAGAATGCAACGCTCCGCTACTGCTTTTAGTCCAGGGTCCGGAATGGTCGCTATGACATCATCTATCCATTCATCATCTGATGCTGTGAATGGAAACATCTGCTCAGTCTCGTAGGCTTCCCTAGCCCTATCAATCCATGCCAGGTAGTATCTACATCCTGTCGGGGACATGTACTCCTTCAGCTCTCTAGCATGAGCTAGTAAAATGCTACGCAGATACGTCTTGCTGGCGGGGTCATACTCGCCATCAATCTCAAGTACTATCGCCGCCTCAGATTCTATCTCGGTTTCCATGGCTATGTTCGAGCCCTAATTTGACTCCATAGCCATAGACCACTTGTCCGATGGTTCCTTCTCTGGAACACTTTCATCATCCTCTTCGGAGAAAAATATCTCTATCTTCGAATCCTCTTCTTCGGTCATGGGTGATTCTTCCTCTGAGCCTTCATTGTCTTCTTCAGAGAAAAGCATTTCAATCTCCGGGCCTAGATCGTCCATTTCAATAAAGTCTTCCAGCCCATCATCGTAAATCACTCGTTGATTAACCAATGGCTCGGAATGCGTGCTGTCTTCAAGCGTAATCGTATCGTACGTTTTATCCCCAGGGTTAGTGATTAAGGGTTGCGTAACCTCAGTACTATGGGTGTTCGTGCTCATCTATATACATTCATCAAATCATTAATAGATAACTTATTCAACCCAATATAATGCAAGCAATTGCACTCATCAACCAATTCTTAATGCAATGTCAATGCATAATAAGTATTGTTGTGGGTTCCAAAACATTCCTTTGCGGCCAAAATGAATTTGTACCATGGGTTTAAAAAAATTTTCCTTTGTGGGCCCGTAACAAACATAAGTGGCCCAAAACCTTTGCTCTGATACCACCTAGTGTGACGACTCCTATTTTTCCCCTATTTCCTTATTATAGATCTCTTATAAATCACTCTTGGGCCTTAGCTATAAAAGATTTGTCCAAAATTGGGAACTAGAATTTTTAAAAACGGAAAAGACGCCGGTACTGTTCACAGTGCCACTTTCCAGTTTTCTGACCCAACTTTAAAAAATCATAACTAATTCTAGAAAAATCAAAACTGAGTGATTCTAATTTCTAAATTTTTCTTATTAAGTGAAATATAGGGGAAAAATACTCATTGGTTCCAATTCTTGCCCATTTGATACATTTTATTCAAAAACCACATACTATCTAAAACGGTACACCCCAGTTTTCCAGTTTTCATCTTAAACTTTGAAAATTCATATTTCTCAAAGTACACATCCAAATTTCGCAAAATACATATCATTTTAAATCTTAGGATTGTAGTTTCTGACTGAAAAAATTCATTCCATTTGGTGCTTGTTTACTATTTTAAGCTGTCACTGGCAACAGATTCGTTTTTCAGAGCCTTTGGAACTCTTCAACTTTGAAAACCAATTTTTCATTTGTTACCAAAACCTCTTTTTGGTTCATGATCTTAACTCTAACATGCATGACTAGTTTCTTATCCTTTCTTATTAGTTTTAGTCCATTTTCATGCATATACCATTACCTATTCATATGGTTCCTTCTTGGGGATGTTTAGGGGTTGCAATCACAACCACATCAAGAGAGTATAACATCTTAAATATGTACACAAAACCATGCAAACAAAGGCAACCTCTTCATGCATCAAGGACCTTTTCCTTACCCTTGCTAGAACTTGTACCTACATGGTTAATTGGGGGAGGATGAGATTTGGAAATCCCAATAGCAAAACCACATAATCATAACAAGGTGAATGTGCATACATGACTTTATGGCATGTGTATGAATACATAAACATGTGACACATCAAACTTTAGTCTAGCTTGCATATGGCCATAGCACAAAAGTCTCATTTCATACACAAATCATGCACTTTACTCATCATAAAAGTTCATGTAACATTCATAAATCATTTTCATAAACATAAAAGGATTAGCAGTTTTGCTACCTTAAGATCCTAGCTTTCCTTTAATCTAACTTCCAAAGTGTTCTTGGTTCTTTTCAAGAGGCTCTTTGGGAACTCTTAAACCCCTAAAATCATGGCATAACATCTACGTAAACATGCCATCATCAAAATGCAACAAAACTTGCAAAACACATAAAAAACCCCTTTTTGGTTTTTCAAGAGTGCTTACAAGTTCAAGGCTTGATTTTTATGGTTTTTCAAACTTCAAAAATCCATTTCTTGGCTTTACCCTACACAAAATATCATTCTAAAGCCAATGGAGCCATCAAAATACTCAAAAACCCATTCTTTCTATATTTTTTGTTTTGACTGAGAAGGAGAGGAAAAAGGGGGAAAATGGGTTCTTTTCACTTTCTTCATGTAACCTTATATCTTCTTGCTTCCAAAACCCTTTTTCTTAACTTTGATATACTCAAATACACCAAACCTTAAACCAAAAGGAATTTAGGCAGCACCTCCCCATAATATTGAGCTTTCCATAAATCTTTACAACAACAACAACCAACAACTTATCTTTTACCCCTCAAGGAAGAGTTTGCAATCATTTACTACTTTTAAAACATTCTCTTTTCCATTTTCAACTCTTGAGGTCTAGCCATCATCCTCAAAAAGGAAGGATCTCTCAAGGAACAACTCAAGAAAAGGTAGTAGTAGTAGCAGACTCAAGAAAAGAGAGAGATTAGGTTGTAAGAGTATCTCACCTTGTGATATGGAGCTTGGGTTTCTTCTTTCTTTCTTGGGGAGGGAGTGTTTTCTAGAGAGAAGGTAGAGCAAATTTCCAAACCAAGAGAGAGGAAGGGAGGACGTCCAAATGGAGAAGGAAAGAGGGAATTTGTGTTTTTTACAATTACATGGTAAATGAATGTGTGGATGGTGTTAAAACTTGGGGACCAAGACTTGAAATCCTTGATCCTCATTGATCCACATCACCTTGTCTCCTCCTAGCTGAAAAAAGTAATTTTTTCAGACCCCTAGGCGTCAGATTTTGTTGGCTGGGCCCTTGCCCGGTCCAGTTACATGATCCGATGGCACGCATTTTCGTAAAGTAACCTTTACTCGGGTAACTATCTTTTTATTTTTCCGAAGACTTTCTTTCTGATGTGGCACCATTCCCTAGGCCTCCTTTCCTAGGTGGCATCATGACCTAGCCTATAGCATCTCAGGGCTTCCCTTGTAATCCATCAGGATTTCCTCGATTTACGTGCAACACCATAAAACGGGCTTCCGGCCGCCAATTTGACTTAAGGACATGGAAGAATTCTATATTTTTCCCTGATTCTCAAGCTCTTTTCCATTCCTCAAAATTCTTCTCAGAGTTTCCGTAATTAATTTTCTAAGAAAATACTTTTTTGTGCTTTTCAGGCACTGTTGTTCTCTGTTCAGCGAAACTGCCCGCACCAGGTACCGGGTAATAATTTTATGAATTACTTTATAACCCAAATAAAATTTTCTTAGTTTGAGTCTCCGGCATTTGAGGACTCCTGCTACCTCAAATAATTATTTCTCAGTCGTCCTTAGCTCTAAAATCCTTTATTTACAACTTATTTACGAAAATGCCACTACCTTTTCTACCTTTGTCATAATTTCCAAAATGGCATCACTTTTTCTACTCTTTCTTAATTTCAACTTTTCCCTTGGTTGACTTTGACATTTTTGGTCAACTTTGACATTTTTATGCCCTAGGCCTTTTAATTCAAAATGACCCTTTTGTCCTTAGTCATTTTATTTATTTATTTATAGGCCTTGGATTATCACATAATTTACGGGTCTAGCCTTTAGTTCAAGCTACAGAAATGCGGATATTACAAATATAAAGAGTTACAATGAGAATAGATCGAGCAACGAAATTATACAATTAGATGTTACATGGCATAAATGCCAGAAACTGTCTAATGAGAGGTTATAAGGTATAATACCATTCAATATGGGAGGAAGGTGAAAAGTAATGATATGGACACCCATATACTATAATTTCGTAACAAATATTTTTTTATTTATGTAAAAATTTAAATTTTAACTGTATCCTCATTATTTTATTCAAATTAATGTATCTTTCAATTAAAATATCTTTTATTTGGCTATTATGTATTCCACAAATAATATTAATATCAATATATCATAATAAATTATTTATTCCTTGTACTTCTATAATATATGAGAAAATGTAACTAATCCTCTAAATTTTTTTGGTAGATAGTGTGGTTAAAAAAGCTTTATCTCTTTAAATTTTTAGATCTATATATTCCATTTAAAAATATTTTAGGAGACGCTAGCTAGTGTAAAACACATTTGTTAGGGAAATAAGAGGAGGCTTTTTTTAGGGGAAAAAGGATTAAAATAATTTTAAGTGATGTAATTAGGAAGAAGAAAGAGAATTTGGCAGCGCATGCAAGAATTCCTGTCATGCGTAGGTTCACTGTTACGACGATGGGGAATATTTTTCCTTTTTGGTGGATGGTTTTAGGTGGGACGGCATTCTTTTGTATGGTTAATATAGGAATTTCCTATTTTAAAGGCATATAAATTAAAAGAAATACCATATATAGTCATTAACGTAAAATTTGATTGAGCAATTTGAGGAGATTAAAAAAATAAATAATTAGATAGGATATGATTTCTGGTGATTAATTCCCCTTAGAGAAAAACTTTTAAGGCATTTTAGCCCTTTAACTTTAGCACAATTTAGTCAATAAATGTTGACCATTAGGTTTGTTAATGGTTGGGGCAACATTGCCACTTTTTTCAAAGTACTTCCAGAGTAAAATTGCTCATTTTTATATTTTAAAGTAAAATTGTCTCTTTGAAAACTTTTATTTTTCTACGTATCTAATATTCTTTAGAGAAAACTTCCTATCATTTTTGTCTTTTAACCTATTTTTTAATAGCCAACCTGATCATTAGGTATCTACATCACATGACATTTAAATCTAAATTCTAAAAGAAGCCATTTGGATAATGCGATGTAAATATAAGTGTAGGGTAGAATACATAGGTTAGAGAAGAAAAAAGAAAAAAATAGGACTCAATTTGATTTTTATTTTGAAATCAAATTTCAAATTGTCCAAGTTACCTATAGAAAGAGAGTGAATCTCTTACAATTTAAATCCAAAAATGTTAAAAAGAAAAATGAAGCATGGAGAAATCTAAAACCAAGATAATCGACTTCGAAAATTTTAAATTTCAAATACTTCATATACTATTACAGCATATACAAAGTCATTCCAATTTACTAGATTACTTATTACAAAAATAGTAGGTAACATTTGATTTAACAACTATTTTACTACTGGTGTCTCTAGCATCTTTGGATAAACAAAGCCTTGATTTTTTGCAGTGATACTACAACATCAGCCATAGTAAGTCGTGCCTCAGGTAAGTCGGTGCAACAATTTAATGCTAACTCAAAAACTAATAAGATATGAGGTAATATATTATCAGTATTTTGAATTTCTAGGTGTAGCAAATTGGCATCTATAATATTAATAATTGAATGTGGCATGGATTTGCTCACCCAGTCTTTCAAATTTAATCCTTCAACAAACATTTCATCTGTTGGCTTTGTCCTTGTAAGCATTTCCATTAACAAAATCCCATAACTATACACATCTCCTTTGGGGGAAACAACTCCTTTCGATCCATACTCTATATGTCATATTGAATTATAAGTATAGAATTCATGATATCAAAAGCATAATATAAGGTTTGTTATTAAACTTTTCTTTTCTATGATCAATTCAAGTTGTAACACATCAAGGCATAAATTATTATATAAATTAATTTTCATAATTTTAATTGTTGATAACATAGAAATCAAATATTTTCAATGTTAATCCAGTGTTTTACCATGAATTATCCTGAGTGAATTCATGTTCAATAAAGAAACAAACATTCAAAACAAAAATTAATAAAAAAGAAATAAATAATCTAATATATCCAAAACTCACAAAAGACACTGAATAAAAAGAAATAATTATTTTGATATATTTAAAACTCACCAAAGAAAATCATCAACATCACTATTTTATTCTTGAGCTATGTTGATATTACTTTGGCTATTCAAAAACTTCTCTAAAAATATTATTAAGTGGGCTCTCTCTCTCTCAAAAATTAAAGGTTTCTAAAGTGAAACTAAGATATAGAGGAGAAATAAAGAAAAATGTAGGGCTCACTTCCAATCACTTGAAAAAAAATCCCTTCTGTCCTTTGATAGTTTCAAGCAACAAATTTGTAAAGTGAGAATTCAAGTAAATCAAATTTCAAACAACATATGGGAATCTTCACAAAAAAAGTGAACTTGTCAAGTTCTTATGATTCCTTTTTTTTTTCTTATTTGCTAGATAAAATAGTGCACTTTTCAAATAATATGAAGATGTTCAAAACCCATTTGGTCAAGAAAATCTCAAATTTCAAGTACTTCATGCATTAGTATATATGGCAAACATCATCACTCTGATTGTCAATTGCATATTTCAAAAACAAACCAAACCAAAGGGGTAAGAAATAGAAACAAATTTAATTAACAACTTTAAAGCTATGGGCACCTCTAATATTTAGCATAAATGCAAACGCTTTTCTCAGTGATACTGGAATATCACTTATAGTAAGCCTTACCTCAAATAAGTCAATGCATCAATTTAATACTAACTCAAAAACAAGTTTGTGTGTGTGTGTGTGTGTGTGTGTGTGTGAGATATAGTATCTTGTTGGTATTTTAATTTTCTTTATGTAAAAAGTTGGTATTTATAATATTGATGATTAAATGTGGTATGGATCCTTTCACCTAATCTTTTAATCTTAATCCTTGAACAAATAAGATATCCATTAGCTTCTTCTTTGCAAATATTTCCACAAGCAAAATACCATTATTATATTATACACATCTCCTTGTACATAAACAACTTTTGATCCATACTCTATATTATGTTGAATTATTAGCATAAAAAGTCACGATGTCACAAACATAAGGTTTGTGGTTCAACTTTTCATTTATACTTTCAATTCATGTATTTACACATCAACAAGTAAAATATTTGCTGGAAATTGAAGGATAAAAAATTTTATAGAGCAGAACAAACAAAACAAGAGAATATAAGAATAAATCCAAAATATTATTATGAAATTGTTACCTGGTGCCATATAGCCAATGGTAGCCAAGGTTTTGGTGTATTTTTCCTGCTCTCTTTCTCCAAACAATTTAGCGATACCAAAATCACTAAGATGAGCCACCATATCTTTGTCCAGCAAAACATTATTTGGTTTCAAATCACAATGAACAACTAGTGTAGAAGAACCGTGATGAAGATATTCCAAAGCTACTGCCACATCAATCATTATGTTCAACCTTTGCAAGATGTCTAAATAATAGTTGTGAGAGTACAACCATCTCTCAAGACTCCCATTTCCCATGAATTCCATTATTAGAGATTTGAAATGATCATTTGAACAACTACTGATGATTTTAATGAGATTTCGATGACGTAAATTGCACATGGCAGCACTTTCAACATCAAAACTTCTTAATGCTTCTTCCATATCTGAGTTGAATACTTTCACGGCGACAATATTTTCATTTGGAAGAATTGCTTTGTATACTGATCCAAAACTTCCAGAGCCAAGAAGATTACTTTTGTCAAATCCATTTGTTCCCTGTAGAAGATCATAATAAGATATCCTGATTGGTATATCCAAATTCATTAAATCTATTTCCGTTGAATGATTACCATCATCTATCTTACGCTTTAAGAAGACAATGCCTGAAACAACCAAAATGACAACTATGATAGGCAATGAGCATTTTATCATCAAGATCACTTTACTTGATATGTGCTTGTCTCCTTTGTCGCATGGTTTGACTCTTAGTTGGGGTTTCCCGCAAAGATCTTTATTCATCATAAAAGACTGAGCTGTAAAATTTTGAAAAGGGCCACCATTTGGAATTTCTCCTTCCAATAAATTGTAGGAAAGATCAATGTATTTAAGATGGCGTAATAACTCTAAGGATTTTGGGATCACACCAGACAAATAATTATAAGAAAGATCCATGGACTCGATGTTTACCATGCCTCCAAGTGATTTGGGAATAGGCCCTTGTAATTTGTTTTGAGCCAAAGATAGGCTTTGCAAAGTTATCAAGCCACCCATGGTTGCAGGGATGCTTCCTAGTATTTGATTTCTTGAAAAGTTCAATAGTATAATTGCTCTCAAGTTTGATAAATCTGGTGAAATTAAGCCACTCAATGCATTGGAGGATATGTCTAAAATCAATATATCTTTGAGACTCCAAAGAGAAGAGGGAATATGAGAAATCAATTTATTGGAGCTAAAATTTATGTTCTGCAAAGAGGTATTCCCAAGACAATCTGGAATTGCTCCAAAAAGCATATTGTTGTCCAAATGCAACACATTTAGACTTTTAAGTTGGCAAAATTCATTTATAATGAACCCTTGCAATCTGTTGTTACTGAGACTTAAACCTTGAAGACCATGTAATTTGTTAACTGTATCTGGAATGAGCCCAGTCAAATCATTCCCATCCAAAGCTAAGTTGAATAGGCTTGTTAAATTTCCTATTACAGCGGGTATAGCTCCGCTAAGTTCATTCAACGACAAATCTAAATGAAGGAGCTTTGAAGCATTTGATATGCTATCAGGAATTTTTCCCGTTAGTTTATTTCCATCCAACCATAACACCTTCAAGTTAGGAAGTCTAATTCCTATAGATGATGGGAGACGGCCACGGAGGAAATTGTTGTCAAGGGATAAAAGTGTTAATGTTGAAATGTTGAAAATATTGAAAGGAATAGGTCCACCCAATCTGTTTGATCCCAAGTCTAAAATTTCAAGTTTAACAAGTTTTTCCATATCCCTGGGTACCAAACCTGGAAACACGAAAAAATTGATTCATAAAAAAAACTGACAGTGTTTGTAGATATTATATATATATATATATGTATATGTATACTATAACATAAAAAGGTGTTTGCAAATAATATATAAATATACTTAATAAATCTATATTTTATATTATATAAGTGTAATTAATATTGATCTTTTGGCACCTTATTTGGACTTAAATGTTTTAATTAGAGATTAATTTGTTAAAGAGTGATTTTATGAAATAATTGATAATTTGATACATTTTATCACTTTTTAAATTCCCCCAAATATCTTTCAGTCTTAATTATATGATATTGGAATTTAATGTGCAGAAATTTTTTGTAATTAAATGTTGAGAGAGAAACCCAAAAATCAATTGGAACGGAATTGGTTATGCTAGAACCGAATCGGTTAAGGGAGAACCAGAAAGGAGGACTAGAATTGGTTGGAGAAACAAAGTGGGACCCCCTTCTCTTTTTTCGCTTCAGCCTGCTACGTACACTCTCCACCTTTCACTATTCCATGCCATAGCCGTTTCCTTCACTCTTCAGTTTGGTTACATCATTCCTTCTCTCTGACTACACCTATTCATAATCTTTTTTTATTTATTTTCTCTATCATTATTTTTAACCAACTCACGTCACCTCTTTCCATCACTGAGTTTGTTTGGAAAACGGTGGAGAAATGTTTATAAGTGCTTTTATACAAGTTGAGGCAAATATATGAGAGGAGATTATTTCGTTTTACGTAAAAATACTGTTGAATATTAAAATAAGTGTTTATAAGCACTTATGCCTGTTTGTCAAACAGGCTCACTATTCTTTCTCATTTTGTCTTTTTTCCAATTCTCTCACCATCACACCACTTTTCCATTTTCTTTTATTTCCACCTGACGTCATTTCCTATCCTATTCGCTCCACACATGTTTCTACTCCACTTTTCCTCTCTCTTCAGTCTTCACCTACAGTTTTAATATATAACGACCACCTCCAGTCATAAGCGCTTGATCGCTCCACTCCTTGATGATGTGATGAAGCTTTTTAGAGTTCTTGAAAGTTTTGTTATTCCTAATTTTAATATCCACTATTTTGATTATAGTTGTTAGGTGTCTAGGATTATGATTCATATATGTATTTGAGGATTATTATTGGTATGTGTATCTTGATATTAATCCTTGTATTGGATTTGCACTTAATAGATCATTAATTAACTGTGGACCTATTTTTTACTGTAGTTGATAATTCATATCCTTGAAGCTCTCAATTTAGTTGAAAGTGAGAATACCTTTGTGAATTCAACGTGAGCTAGTCTCATAAGACACCTCTAGTGAACTAAAGAAATTTAGGTGGTTAGGTAAATTTTACTAGTGGTGTTGATTAGGAGAAGGTTTCTTCGCTAGTCCTTGGCTAGTAAGGTGTAACTAAACTTAATTAATTGAAACTAAGAAGACTGGGTAAGTCATACATCAACGAGATTCACTTCGTGTGTGTTTGGGAACTATGTTGGGAGAAAGGAGTTACGACTTCCGAAGTGATTTTATGGATTTCGAGATGATTTTACAGATTTTGATATGGTTTTTATGGATTTTAAGATGGTTTTATCTTGGCTTACGTGCACGTTGGGAAAAATATTATAAATATAAGAAAAAGAAATTATAACTAATTAGACCGATAATACATATTTCACATACTCTTTTGTTAATTTGTTAATTATTCTATATTACTTAGTAATTCACTATAGGTTCCATGTTAAGTCTAAACATATATAAAAACCTAAATGTATAAAATAGATAGGCCAATTTTGTTAAGATCTAACCATACTTGTTTAAACTACAAAAAAATTTAATTATGTTTATATTATATACATTTTATTTTCATTTTTTTCCTTTTATATTTTAATATATATATATAAGTGTATAACTAGAGTATAACTAATACCTATTTTTTCTTGTTAAGACCTAACCTGACTTGTTTAAACTATAAACAAATTCTTTTTATATTTTATATAATTGTGTTCCTTTATATGGTATAACTAGTGGATTCACTGCCAATAATTTACATTTCAGATAATAACTCTTTTGAATTAATTTTTATTTCAATTTATTAAATGAGATATTAATTAATTTTAATTGAATAACATAAAAACCTATTTAAAGCCTACAATACGTAGGCCTTACTTTGATAAACTTATAAGCATATAATGATTAATCTATTAAGCATATTTAAATATCTACATTTTAAGTAATACTTAAAGATGCTTCAAATCATGGTACGTCGCTTAAAGGCTCAAATATGAATTTAGGCAAAAAAAAAAAAACCTATATGGAGATTAAACCCCAAACTTGTAGTTTAGCTTCATCAGTGGTATATATGCCTATTGAGCTAAAGTTTACTTTTACATGTTTTCACCGTTAGTTTTATTAGAATCAAGAAAAACTACAAATTTTATCAATTTTGTATCAAAATATAATAACTTTTAAAAAATATTCAATTTATTCGAAAAGTAATTGTCCGTACAATAATAAATAAATGGTAAAATTGCACAATTACGTTAAAAGTTTAATAATGAGATTTATAAATAGAAAAAACTCTTTTTTCACTACCTTATAGAAGGGATTAAAGGAATATATATTGTTATAAAAAACTACATGTTTCTAATAATATAAAAACTTAAATATTTGTGTTATACTGATTCATGCATGCGTAAATATTATAAAGTAAAAATGCAAATTTCTTCTAACGTTCAAATTATTGACCTTCTAGTAACTGCATTTAAGTCCATATTGCATTTTGTTTGACTATATAATACATAATTTTTTGTACAAGGAAAAATATTTTGATACATTTGAACCCTCTACTATGTACACTGACGTATACTTTTATTTCTCTCTCCTTTTGATTTTGTGTACTTCTTTTGATTTTATACTAAATAATTATAAAAAACTATCATATGAAAAAATGAACTTGTAAAGGCTTAATCAAATAGGATTGAATAGAGAATAGTCTCTCTAAACTCAAAGGAATTAAAACGGTGCAATCTAATTATTTGACTGGTTGTAGAAAAATCCTTCTATTTTCCTTCATCAGTTTGAGCTTAAATTTGGTTGAACAAAGTTTTTTGAGTTTCATTTAATTTTTTAAGTATAATTTTTAGCTCATTTTTTATACATACCTAAATAATTTTTGTTTGTTGTACATGTTTTAATTGCTATAAAATGATTTTTTAAGAATATAAAAAATAATTATAAATTCAATTGAATAATACAGATTGCTGTAATTTATATATGTAATAAATAATAAAAAAAATCATCACATTTGTCAGTCTTTTAATATTAGAGTGAGAGAGAACATAATATTAAAGTTATCCAGAGATTTGTTTTTTCAAAAAATAAGTATTGACATAACACCTTTAGCCATTATGAGTGGTTTAATTTTAAGATTTGTCATCGAAAGGTATATAAACATTTCTCTTTTCTATGTTACAATATGGGCAAATGACAAAAAAAAAATAATATTGAATATTATAACTAGCGCATACCTGTAAATGAGTTATAATCCAAATACAATTCTTTCAAAGACGCGCATTTACTTATTGATTTTGGAATGCTTCCCTCTAATTGATTAGCTTCAACACTAAGGACTTCAAGTAAAGGGAGCTGATGACCCATTTCTTCTGGCAAATTCCCATTTAAATGATTCTCGCCAACATAAATACTTCTCAAAAAGGGCATGCTCCAAATGGATGAAGGAATTTCACCTATAAATAAATACAAAATATTTGTTAATCTTATTTAGTCAATGAGATACACAAAATTCATATAATATGATTTGATTTTTGTTGTAAATAAATTTTAAAGGACTCTTCCAATATCAATTATTAGTGTGACATTAAAATTCTTTTAAGAATATATGCAAAAGTGAGATTATGAGATTAATTTCACCTATTTAAAAGGCAAAATCAAAGTATCTATATTGTGTATCAAATGATTTAATACCTACATAGATCTGACTTTGAAATTGACTAGGAAGGCTCAAATTAAGGTTTTAATTTTAGAAATTAAAATGCTTTTGGTTACACATTGTAAGATAATATAGAATAAATAAGGAAACACTAAAGTCAAATTGTTCTCCAATAATATGTAACTATGTATTTTACTTTTGAAATATCATCATTTGGTTATAAGCCTATATGAAAAATAAGACACATGGCCATATGTGATTAGAGAACTTGACATAATAAATACAATGAACTAATATATGTATGGTCCAATTAATAATAATTGAACTTTTAAATTGTTTTTTGTTAAATCTAGAATTTCTTATTTAGAAATGTTGAAGAGAGGCTATGGAATTTCGTCTATTTCAATTTTAAATGTGATCAAAATATTGCTTATGTAGGTCCATTGATGTTTAACTATAAACCGACATAGGGACATAAAAATGATCAAAAAGATATAATAACATAATGAAAGCATATTCATCCTCATCTTCCAGGAGTTTAAAAAAATTAACATAAATCTAGTAAAGAGAATAAATATATTTATATATAACTCACTGGTAAAAAAAGTAATTAAATATATATATATATATATTTCGATGAAAGAATTAGGTGCATTATAAATGTTTTTAAAATAGATAAACGACATTGTTATGAACAAACAAACACACACTACAAAATTGCTATGCCATATAATTTTTTTTGTAACTTTTTTAACTCGTACGCTATAAATGTTAAATTTATAGATATATTAAATAAGAAAAGGTTCAATAAAAAACCTCCGTTGCCTATAGTCATTTTACTAGGTCTTATGCTTCAATTCAATTTATAATTCTATAATTTAGATTTGTTTAAACTGCTAGATTATTAATTTGGAATCGTTTCAGCCTTCATATAGCATTGAATCATTATGTTAGTTTATTGAGAAATACTTGCGTGCTTCGAAAGTACAACATCATCGATTCCATGTCCAATAAAAGTATTCCAATTATTCATTTTATGGATCTCGTGTCCCATAAATTTTTCTTGATTATTTTTTTTCTCCACAACCTTTTATTAGGGGTAAGCATTCAGTTTTCAACAAAAACAAAAAACAAAATTCATGTCAAATAAAAACCGAACCAAATTCAATCAAATCAATTAACCAAATTAAAAATTAGGTTTTAACATAAATATACTACCCTCTCCAATTTATCTCTTATATTTAGTTATTTTTTTCTAAACTACCCCTATCATCAATATTCCCTTGATTATAATTAAATACCACAATGATTCAAATATATACTATAAAAAATTCTATTTCCTCCCCACTTCTGAGAGTTGGAACATTAACCATTTATATCAATTCAAATTTTTTATTTTTTTATAAATTATCTTTACTTAAATATATATGATTTATTGAAAAAAAGAAAGAGATGAGCCTGCTCCAGAGAAGAAAGAGAAGAGTGCAATAAAATTGTCAACTTCTTTACATTTTTAATATTTTAATATAACTCACGTATGAATAAAAACAAACAAAGTTATTGTTTTACTATCAATTTGTTTCACAAATTTAATTATTATTTCTACGTACTAAATGCCTGTTAGAAAAATAATAAATTAATTTTTTAATCAATTCAAATATTCAAATTCACAAAATGGAGTATATATTATTTTGAAAAATAAAAATAAAGTATATGATGTATTGAAAAGAAACAACAAAAATGAAACCGTTGTGACCATGTTTTAATTTGTTATTTAAACAAAGGAAATTAAAAAAAACTCTAAACTTTTCTGTATCTTAGTATGGTTTGTATTGGGCTAGTTCATAAGGCCCATTACACTGATTTTTATGTTCAATTCAGTTTCTTATTATATAATTTAGATTTATTAAAACTGTAAAAGTTATTAATTTGAAATCATTTTAGTCTTCATGGCATTGAATTATCGTCTTACACTGAATTTGGGAGTACGATTAAATGTCAAGAAATTAAATTATTGTTCAGTTCACTTTGGGATTAAAAGAATGCATTTTATTCAAAATTCACTTTGGGATTAAAAGAAATTAAATTATTTTTCAGTTCAAGTCCATGTATTAAAAAAGTAACCTAGTAAAATTATTTTTTGTTAATGCATTATGAGATAGTGGAAGATAATTAAGACAATCGAACAATCAAAACTCCTACCTTGCAAGTTGTTGTTTTCAAGAGATAGCCACTAGATTTTGATCAAAATTATTGATTAATAAAAATAAATTGCGTCAAACATATCAGATAATTTTTCTAACATCGTTCCATTGCAATTGTTTTTTAAGGATTTTTTTAATTGATTAGAAAATTACTATGCCACATCAAATATCAATAGGCTATGAATTCTTTTTAATGATTGAAAATTATCTTATTTCTCTTTTTTTAAGGATTTTTACTATTATAAAGTTATTATTCTAAAAAGAAATAAAAAAATCTCATTTTTAATATTATTTTTTGGTAGAGAGATAAAAACAAAAAATACATACATGACCCAAGACAATCATGTAATTAAAATCTTACCTTGTAAATTGTTGTAGGATAGATATAGGAGTTCGAGGTTTGTCAAATTTCCAATCTCACTTGGAATGATTCCTGAGAAAGTGGTCATGTATTTCATTTTTAAAATATTATCATTTAGTTATAAGCTTATATAAAAAATATGACACATGATCATGTATGATTAAAGAACTCTACATAATAAATATAAGAAATTAATATACCTATGGTCCAATAAATAATAAATGGATTTTTACTGTGAAGACAATGTCGTAACTTTTCCTTTAAGTAAAAATTCAAAATTGTTAATTAAGAAAAATGGATTGTTCAAACATATCAAATAATTTTTCAAACATCATCCCTTTGCCTGTTGATATTGGAATCTTGAAAGAGTACCTTTTAAATTATTTATTGTTAAATATACAATTTTTAAACTAGAAATGTTGAAGACAGGTTATGGCGTTTCACCTGTTTCAATTTCAAACGTAATCAAAACATTGCTTATGTAGATACATTGATGTTTAACCATAAACTAACTAATACGGTGACATGAAAAGAATAAAAAAATAATAAGATAATGAAAGCATATTCATCCTCATCTTCGAGGAGTTTGAAAAAATTAATCTAACTCCAATAAAGAGAATATATATATAGATATCTCACTAGTAAAAAAAAGTAATTAAATATATATTTCGATGAAATAATTAGATGAGTTATAAATGTTTTCAAAATAGATAATTATGAACAGACATACACATATACACATTGCATAATTACTATGCCATATAATTTTTTGTAATTTTTTTAATTCATACGCTATAAATGTTAAATTTATAGATATAATAAATAAGAAAAAGCTTCAATAAAAAAAATAAAAAACCCCAAAGTTACCATCGTCATTTCACCGGCTCATATGCTTCAAACTCAGTTATTATTTTATAATTTAGATTTGTTAAAACTGTTAGGATTATTAATTTAGAATCATTCCAGTCTTTATATAGCATTGAATCATCATCTTAGTTTATTGAGAAATACTTATATACTTCCGGAGTGCTGTATCATCTATACTTTATCTAGTGAAAATATTCAAATTATTCGTTTTATGGATCCCATATCTCATAAATCTCTCTTGATTATATTTCTTCGGGAAAATGAACTACAGGTCCCAAGCAAGGGACTTAACCATCAAATGGTCCCAAAGATTCAAAAAATTATTATGAGGTCCCAGTAGTAGCTGCTGAGATTGTTAATGACAACCTCAGCAGCTACTCCTGAGACCTCATAATAATTTTTTGAATCTTTGGGACCATTTGATGGGTAAGTCCTTTACTTGGGACCTGTAGTTCATTTTCCCTTTTTCTTTCTCCACAACCTATTATTAGGGGTAAGTATTCAGTTTTTGGTAGAAACCAAGAAACTGAAAATCATGTCGAATAAAAATTGAACCAAAACTGATCAAAGTAATTAACCGAACTAAAATAATTGAATTATTTTGATTTGTTTTTTTGATTAACTTAATTAACAGAAAATATTTAATAACTTACTAATTTAAATATAATATAATACCTTTTAAATATATTATAATATTTAATAATATATGTAATAATATTTAATAATTTACTAAATAAAAATATATATTATATATAATTCTGTTTTTCGGTTAGAATTGATTTATTTTATAGACATTGAACCAAAAACCGAGCATACACCGATTTATCATAAAAAAACTACAAACCAAAAAAACATAATCAAAAAATCAAATGAGTTCGGTTTTTGGTTCAGTTTTCAATTTATTTTGCTCCCCCTTACCTATTGTAATAGATCTTATAGGACTAATAAGAAATGATAATTGGAATGTTTTCATTGGATAGAGCATAAATGATATGACATTTCGGGAATATGTAAGTATTTATCTAGTTTATTTGAAAAAAAATCTACTACCCTTAATTATTTTCAATATAAGGCATGCTTTTTCATTCCTCGAATCCATGTAAGATTCATTGACAAAATTAGAGTCTAATATTTAAAAAATTAAAAAACTTGCGCAAAGAAAATGCAGGAAAAAAATGAAAAATAAAAGGCTAGGAAAAACATTAAAATCCCAACTAATCCTTTTCATCATCCTTATTTATCAAGTTAATTATTTCCCTTTAACCTCCCTCTTTCTTTAGTGATCCAATATTTGCATATTTGTGTTTCATTTTTTAAATTGAAGATTTTTTTAAGCAACTTCTGTCTTTTTTAAAGTCTTTCTATTCAATAAAACAAAATAGAAAGAAGAGTGTCACTCACCCAGCATTCCAAGTTCATTGAGATGTTTTCATTGATAAAAACATGATTACTTTGCCACATCTAACTCATACATTCTAAAAAGTATAATATTTTATTCCCAATTCACTTTGGAATTAAAAGAAATCAATGTATTACATTCTTTTTTTTGTTAAAAAAAAGCATCACTTTCCATGTATTAAAAAAGGTGACCTAGTAAAAGTATTACTACCTTTGATCCTTATTATAAGTATTAATTGAAAACTAGTTTTCATTATAAATATAAAACACTATCCACTTTTTCTCTTATGTTTAGTTTTTTTTTCAAATTATCCCTATCATCAATATTCCTTTGACTATAATTAGATACCACAATGATTCAAATATATACTATACACAAAAATTCTATTTCCTCCCCACTTCCAAGAGTTGGATCATTAACAATTTATATCCATTCACATTTTTATTTTTCATAAATTATTTTTACGTGAATATGTATAATTTATTGAAAAAGAGAAAGAGATGAGTTTGCTCCAAAGAAGAAAGAGATAAGCAAAATCTATTGTTTTACTATCAATTTTTTTTGTAAATTTAATTTTAATTTCTATGTACAAAATACCGTTAGCAAAATAATAAATTAATATTTTTTAATCAATTCAAAGATTCGAATTCATAAAATGGAGTATATATTTTTTGTTCAAAAATAAACATAAAGTATATGATGTATTTAAAAGATACAACCAAAAAATGAAAATATAATATGAATCTCAGTTACAATTAGAGTGACTGGGTATGAAACAGTAAGGCCAATAGCACAAAATTTTCTTTAACGTGGTTTTATAAAAATGTGAATCTATATTTTTGGGCTTCAATTAAGCTCAATTGGTTTGGGCCTATCAGCGTAGCCAATTGTGATCTATGAGCGTAGGTGAATAAGGGTATTTTTGGAATATCAAGTGAATTAACTAATTTAACTGATTTCATTAATCTATTTAAAAAAATCATCTCACTTTTATAATAAGAAGGGAGAGGTAATATTTTCTAATGTATTATGAAATATTAGAAGGGAATTTAAGACAATCATATACTACTAATTATAAACTCTTACCTTGCAAGTTGTTGTTGGGAAGATATAGCTTTTGAAGTTTGATCAAATTTCCAATATCACTTGGTATCTTTCCTCTGTTGAATTTGTTATTACCCAATTGTAAGCCTACCAATTCGTTGCACTGATGCCAAATGGAGGGTATTTCACCGGACAAATCATTTCCATTCACATAAAATATTTCAAGTTTTGGAAGCCTAAGGCACACATTTGTTGGGAGACAACCAGATAAATGATTTTTTCCAAGATCAAATACTTGTAGCATTGAAAAGTTAAATAATGAAGATGGAATTGAACCATCAAGTTGATTCGTTCCAAGATACAATCTCTTTAGCTGTGAAAGATTGCCAATCTCCTTAGCGATGCCTCCTTTAAACATTCATGAGTGGGACAAAAGTAACGTCAGCAACAATTTTTTTACTTTCATATAATAATTGTATTAAAAGACACATGTAATAAGACTTGCACTTTTTTAAAAAAACAAATAACGCAAATAAATTCTTAATGATAAAACAGAACAACAATAATTATTATTTCAAAAAGGTATAATCATTTGAAATCCAGTTGGCCCTTCCTTTTCATCGTTAATATCATACACATGATTGCAAGGGAGACCGCTAGCAAAATTCTTCTTGTTACCTCTACAAACTTTTTAAAATTAATAATTTCTAATAGATGGTAAACTTAAAAAATGATTTCAATCACCCAAATCAAAATTGAATGTTCCAGGTATGTTCTTTATAAGGTTTACTCAATTTGAAAAAACCCCTTCGAAATTTTAAATTACAAAATAATAAACATTTATTTTTTAAACCATTAGATCCACTTGACCGATACTATAAATATCTTCTTTTTCTTCGTGGTCTGACTTTATAATCCGTTTCAAAATTTGAATGAGGAATGGTTTTTTCAATTTGAAAAAGAACAGAAAAATGCTGATAACAATTAAAAAGAAATTATATAAAATACCAAAAGTAAACAAAAAAAACAATTGATGCCAACACATATTCCTCAAGGATAACATCTTACTAACCAAATATAGTAGTTCAGAGCAAAGACAAAAATAAATATTGAAAATAATCCAAAACATACCTGACAAGTTGTTATAGGACAAACTCAATAACTCAAGTGAAGATATGTTGTAAATTGTTTGGGGAATGATTCCTGAAATTTTGTTTCTTGCAAGTCGTAAAATCTTCAAGCGCTGCAATCTACCTACCTCAAGTGGAATGGTTCCTTCAATTAAATTATGATTCAAATCTAAAGTCTCCAACCTTGACAGATTGAATAGAGATGATGGAATGATTCCATTAAGACTGTTATTTCGAAGATTTAGTTGCTCAAGTGAAGCTAAATATCCTATCCATGTTGGAACTTGTCCATAAAAGTTATTGTAACTCAAGTTGAATAATTTTAATCTATGTAATTGAGCCAACTCTTCCGGTATCTGACCATAAAAATTGTTGCTATTAAGATCAAGTTCAACAAGGAAGGAAAGATTTCCCAGTTGGGGAGATATGGTGCCATCAAGACCCATGCCTCCTAGATTCAGAGAATTGACCCTTCCGTGATGAGAGTTGCAAGTGACACCATCCCAAGTGCATGGAGAAGAAGAGACAGACCAATTTGCTAGTGAATCGTATGGATCTAAGGTGATAAAGGATTTGAAGGCAAGAAGTGCAGATTTATCAGTGATATTTGTATCAACAGAAGCTAACGTGATAGTGAAGAAATGAAGCAAGAAGAGGGAGACAAAGCAAGAAGGTTTCCCCATATTGATATATCAAACTTATCAAACTTGCACATCCAGGAAATATAGCGCACACATTGCTTTATACTTGTCTGATTCCGAATCAGGTCAAGTCTTGCCAACAAAATGTGGGGTTACAAAAGGGTATCCCTTCTGATAAGATTAGAAGAAATTCAACTAAAACATGAATTAGCACTTTGGCCGAATTAAATTCAACTAAAACATGAATTAACAAAATGTGGGGTTACAAAAGGATATTATTTGAAGATTTTTTTTGTGGGCTGAATTATTTTATTTATGGTCAAGTCGAGTGGGTACAAAATAACCCAAGATGTATGTTAATGAGAAGAAGCTTCATCTCTTAATTTCATTACATGCTGAACAATTTCACTTCTGGGACTACATTTTCATAGTATTGTTTTATTTATAAAAAAGCTCGTTGATACATTGTTTATTCAATTATGCATTTCCTTTTTTTTATTTTTTTGGTGAGATAATAATTACTGCTTTCTTCGTTATTGAAAATTTACAGTTTTATGGAGATAAAAATTCTAGCATCTATAAAATGCTTCGCTATAATTTACTTGCATTCAAATCAATAATATGAATAATTTTATAAGCCTGTAGCCAATTCAAGGCACTGTCTCTATTATTTAATACATGGGAATTTATTGAAACCATCATTTGATAGGAAATTTGAGATTTAACCATATAATAAAATGTTAGTAATATAAAAAAATAGCTTGCATCCACATTTGTTAGAAATTGAGGGAGATACATTGAAAAATAAAGTTATATATAAGATAATAATTAAATTTAAAAGCTTTAGAAATTTTATTGTGAAATTATTGAGATATCGACGAAATAGGTTATATTCAGCAGATCTCTCCGGCTAATTGTTCCAAAACAAATTTCATTTTTCCGAAAGTATATGCAATTACACTTTGCTATGATATATAATTACCTTTTCATTTTCTGGAGATAAAAATTGCTAAAATTATTTCCCAAGATTAATAAATATTAATATATTGATATTTTTTTATGGATTTTGATGTCCTTTTTCCCAAATAAACATTGCCAACATTTTAAATTTAACTATATGGATATTGTAATTATTTTTTTTATATTTTCTGCATAATACTCTGACTCAGCCTACCGTTATATCTATATTGAAGCTTTTCCTGCCATCATTTGGAAAACTTGCAAACAATGTCGATGCATGGTCTGAAGAGGAAGAGCTGATGAACATGTTTTAATACATATGATTTGTAAACTTGACGGACAGCCAGTAATGCTTTAATAGTTTTTTTCCTTCTTTCTGGGATGTATTATCCATGACGTACAAGAAGTAGCGTTGTAAGGCTTAATCATATAAGGTTTCAATGACTAAGGACCTACAATGGTATACCGTTTCCTTCTGGCTCATAATATAGGTTACTTTAGCTAATTTATTAGAATTAATTAAGAAATAAATTTATATTTATATAATTAGGTTATATATCAATTTATAGGTTGGAAAAGTTAATTTTAAGAAAATAAATGTAAATACTTTAAAGTAATTTATTTAACTTCTTTAATTTTTTAAGTAGTTAATTGTGTCTTTCATTAAGAAAGGAGATAATATTGTATCGGTCCCGTAAAACACGTTAGTGATGAGAAGAATGACGTTTGTCCCTTTAGAAATTATAATTCAACTTCTTGGACCAATTTTTATTTCCATTGCACTAAGAGAGTACTCCCAAAAGAACGTTAATAGTGGGAAGAAGCATAAATATCAAAGTCTTTAGTCCTTATGGTGTCTTTTTAGACTTGATATTTGCCTAACTTGTGAGGTATAAAGACGTGCTTTTGGAGGCACACATAACGTGCTTGACTTGTGAGGTATGCAAGGACACAAATTATAAAATAAGTGTCCCATAAAAGAAATTAATTAAAAAATAAAGGTTAAGTTGCATCTTGTATCTTTAAATATTTCTTGATGTGCATCTAACACCTTGAAGTATTATATCATGCATCTAAAGCCTTGAAATATTTTTTTGCTCTTAGCACCCTAATATATTACATAAAAAATCCATCTTAGACCACAAAGTGAACACACAGATGCAGCCAAAGCCCTTAACTTGTGAGGCGACCTCAAAGTCACACTCTTTTTGTCGCAAAAAATGGGTATAAAGAAGATGAGAAGATTTACGTCTTGTCGCAAAAAAAAAATATCATTTTATCGCCATGAAATACATCTCATAATATATTAAAATAAAATTTCAATATTTAGGATTGTAATCC